>PVIW01004514.1:0-130360 GCA_004026585.1 Noctilio leporinus
TCGTTATTTTTAGAAAGAGGGGAAGGGAGAGAGGCAGAGAGGGAGAGAGACATCAATGTATGGTTGCTTTTCACCTGCCTCCAGCCACAGACCTGACTGGAGACCTGGTTTGCAACCTGGTTATGTGCCCTGGCTGGGGAATCGAACCTGCGACCTTTGGGTTCGCAGGCCAGCGCCTTGTCCACTGTGCTACCAGCCAGGGCTAGACTCTTTTTTTAAAAGTTTCAGATGATCAAAATGTTTTCCATGTTCAGAAATTGGTTTTAGGGGGAAAAGGAGACTTCAGCATTGAAGGTGGGTACGAAATGCTTTGGGTCTAAAGCATCCTTGCTGAGGAAGGGGAGAGCAGCTGGGAAGGTTGGCAGCAATGAGGACCTGTGGCAGTGGGCCCAGGGGTTGGGAGAGACCCTTCCTTCCTCTCCGCTTTGGTGACAGCATACCTTACAGGGATGTTAAAATCTTGAGGGGAAAAATGCTCGCTCTGCTGTCAGTAACGGAGTGAGTGATTTCCAGCTCCAACCAGCACCACTGGCTACTCTTGACCCAAATGGAAACATCTAGCCAGAGAGGCAGGACTCAAGTACTTTCTTCACTCTACCTTGGACTCTCCATTTGTAACATAGAAAGTCAAATGCTTCCATCAGATAAAGTTAGAACGAGGTCAGAAATATGAATCACCACTTCCTGTGGAAAGCCTGTCTTCAAAGCTACAGATGTTAGCTCCAAATGGTCCAGCTGGTGGTCCATCTAGGAGCCTTGTCAGGAATCCAAAGGCTTCCCATTCAATAATTCATTGTCTTCTTAAATGCTCCAGGTAATTGCATTATTTAGAGTTGTTTTCGATGTGGGTAAACTCCCAACTCTGACTAGCTTAAGCAAACAAGGAATTTATTTGGAGGGCCTGGGACAGTTCCCAGAACCAAAGGAACTGCCTGTTAATCACAACTTGGTGAAGTTTGTGCACGTTCTCTGGTGGAGCCCCCTGGCTCTTATCTCCAGATTTCAGATTCCTGGAGAGAGGGAACCTGACTGGCCCAGTCAGTTCTGGTGGCAAAGTGGGGAAGGTTATACAGTACTAACCTGGCCACTGAGGGTCACCACTATGTATCGACGCCCCTGCCCACTGCCTCCCCACCTAGTAGAATTCTTTTTGCTCTGGGCAGCCACCCTGAGACCATAACGTTGGTTTGTGCTGTGCTGTTATCTTCCCTGTAGCTGCAAGCAGATGTTTAAAGGTCAAGGGACTCCTATAAGACAGGCCCAAGGACTGTTTGGTTTTGGAAGGTCATCTGGTTCTGCTGCCTGTTTCTGGCCAGAACTAACCCTCCTTCTCAGGCTTGAGTTGAGAGATTTGATCATGATTATTAAACCCAGGAGAGAACTTCCAGCCAAGATGGAGGCAAAGGTAGACACGCTTCACCTCCTTACACAACCGTAAGAAGGATCACATCCACTTCAAAACAAAACAGAAAACAACCAGAACTACCAGGAAATTGAACTGCATGGAAGTCCAACAAACAAAGATATAAAGAAGTAAGACTCATCCAGATGGGTGTGAGGGGTGGAGTCGGGGAGCCAGGATGGAGAGGATGTGATGGGGCAGTGGCATCAGCAAGGCCAAGGCTGTGGCCAGCAGGTGGAAAGCACAGTCACACATGATAAGAACTGGGAGGGACACCTGGGGAGCAATCACAGTCCCAGGACCTTGTAGCTCAGTAGGCATCTTTGGCCTGATCACATGAATTCCTGTCACAGGTGGTCCTGTCCATTGGGCATTTTTGTTTTAAATTTTTTTTTTTTTTTAAGATTTTTTTATTTCATTATTTTTAGAAAGAGGGGAAGGGTGAGAGGTAGGGAGAGAGACATCAATGTATGGTTGCCTTTCACCTGCCTCCAGCCACAGACCTGACTGGAAACCTGGTTTGCAACCTGGTTATGTGCCCTGGCTGGGGAATCGAACCTGTGACCTTTGGGTTCGCAGGCCGGTGCCTTATCCACTGTGCTACCAGCCAGGGCTGTTTCAAATTTTGAGGTTTGCTTGGAAACCTCAGATCCTTTCAGAAGGAGGGTGTCTTGAAAGCATCTGTGCTTCCCCAATGAGGAAGAGCTGCCCTGAGAGGAGAGTGCCCCAGGTTCTTGAGCCAGGTTCTTGGCTCCTCCTCTTTCATCCTTGAATGAAGGAGAGAAAGCAGAATTTCAGCTGAGAAATGGGAGACTGGGAAAGGAAGGAATCATCACTCAGTGCATCGGGGCCTATCAAGCTAGGGACCAGACCAGAAGAAGGTTGAGCAGCAGCTGGAGCAAAGGCTCCATCTGGTGGGCGAAGGCTGGGCTTGGGCTTGGAATTGGGGGGCGGGGGGTCTGTCTGGCCTCTTCAGAGGACAAGGCTAGGATATTGTGCCTCTGATGTAGGTTGAATGCATCTCTGCTGCCCTGGGGCGGGGCAGGGCAGGCAGGGGACGAAGCAGTTGGTTGACCAGACCTCCATGCAGAGCCTTTGATAGGAGAGTTGAAAGCCTGACTCAGCCTGCTTCTGCAGGGCTCTTGCGTGATGGTGTGTTGGCGTGATGGCTTGGGCAGCTGGGGGAAGGCGGGAGTTGAAATCCAGCCACCCTCCTCTCACCCACTCGTGAACTCTCAAAGCTACAAACACACCATCGTGGGCCATGGGCTGGTGAGCAGCACTGTAGGCTTCAGCTTGGATCCTGGTCCCTGACAGGCTTCCACGTATAAGAACATTGGTCTCTGCTTGGGTTTAGGATTCCAGGATTACCAGCCTCCTTAGACCTGAATGACGTACCTCTTCTGGTAGCAAGGTAGAATTTCTAAAATGTGTCTTGAGCCCTGGCTGGTGTGGCTCAGTGAATTGAGTGCCAGCCTGCGAACCAAAGGGTCGTGGGTTCAACTCCCAGCCAGGGCACATGCCTGGGTTGCGGGCCAGGTCCCCAGTTGGGAGCATGCAAGAGGCGACCACAGGTTGATGTTTCTCTCCCTCTCTGTCTCCCTCCCTTCCCTCCTCTAAAAATAAGTAAATAAAAATATTTTAAAAAATGTGTCTTGAGCCAGCTGCTTCTTGAACATCAAAGAACTCAAGGTGATACCTGTGAATGCCATTTACAGTCAGAGGCATCCTTGACAGGGTGAGGAAGTGTTTGCTGCCAGCCAGGGAGCTATTCCAAGGTGGGAAGGAACATGTTCTCAATAGTGACATGATGGTGGCTCACGAAGGGGTATGTTCTATTCCAAACATGTAGGTGAGCAGTGGCAGGGCACTGCCTTGCAACCCAGTGCGGAGAGGAGGGGTGCATCAGGGAGAGGAGACAGGGGCAGGGCTGAGACTGGGGTGGGAGCGCCATAGGAAGGACAGCAGTGCTGCTGAGCCTCCCTGGGTACCTGGCGCTGGGAGAAAGAAGGCGGCTTTTCCTCCCTCAGTGGAGAGGACAACCCCATGGTGTTTCCTCTCCCGTAAATTCAGGATAAGAGCACCAGAAGTTGCCATGGAAACCTTTATCCTAACACCCTTGAGGCCCACCTGAGAGGGCAGTTCAAGCCCAGCCTATGAGGAGTGTCGGCACTCCTCGCTTGCGTTGTTCGCTTGCGTTGCCTTGATGTCCTGTGCACAGGAGGGACACCACACCTATGTCTCTTTGTCTTGGGTTGAGCAGATGCAGGAGCTGGAGCAGAGGCTGCAGGAGGCAGAGGAGAGAGCAGAGAACGCGGAGACCCAGGTAACTGGGAGAGGGGATTGAGAAGAGTGTGCAGCAGAACTGGCCATTGGCCTTTCCTGCCCCTTCCCATGGACTCGTGTGGTTATACCCATCCCGCTGCAGAGGTCCTTGCAGGGACAAGGAAGACCAGCAGTCACGAGTTCGAACTGCTGAATAAATTAGGGTGTGTGGAGCTTTTGTTGGGTATGAATGAGTCTTTGGTTAAGGGTCAGTGCAGTGAGTGGGTGAGTGGATGAGTCCAAATTAGACTAGGTTATGCTGGGCTAACATACTTGGTCTGATTTCTCAGCGGTTTATCACATGTAGTCCTCACTCAGGGTATCTCCCCACTGAGGGGGAGCCAGGGGTCCTGCCTCACACGGTGACGCAGGGATGCAGCTTGGGGAAGCACCACATCTGCTAGCTGGACCACGGGAACATGCGGCCTCCTTGGTTGCCAAGCGAGGTGCTCACGCAGCAGCTCTTAGGCCCTTGAGCCGGGACATAGGCCGTTCCTCTCAGGCCCGCTGGCTGGAGCGAATTGCAGGAGGGCTGGACGTGTCGGGAAGCATGGGGACATGCTGTGCCCAGTAAATGTCCGTGCCTCAATGAGGTTGGAGCAGTTCCTCCTTGGGGATCCTGTGATCCTGTCCAGTTCATTCCTGCTGGACCCCAGAATTAGAAGGCACCCCACCATGTCAGTTCCTTTTCTGTCTCCCAGATGAGGCTTAATAAATTATCAATGAATTCATTGGCTCCACAGCCCTGGGGAAGGGCTCTGCTGGGAGTCACAGGCTGGGGTATCAGGAATTGTACCCCCAACCCCAACCCAATCAGATGATTGGTCCTTTTCAGGTGGGTGTGATGGAAGAGAAGATGAAACTGTCCAATCCGAAGGATGGGAGTCCGGCAGACAGCCTGCACCGGAGGTACCAGGAATTGCTGGAAGCTGTGCAGGGCAAAGATGAGCTCATCCGCCAGCTGGAGGCACAGCTGGAGGAGCAGGTAAGGGTCACCGAGCACCGGAGTGCCTGCGTCCTCTGCAGCATCTGCTCCGTTCACCCAGCTTCTTCAGCAGAGCCCCGCTGCTTGACCCTGCCTTAGTGGGGCGCCTGCTCCATCTTGAGGCTGTTCTTTCATGTGGAGATCTCATTATTGGGAGGTACTTTAGGAGCCAGGCAGAGTGGGAAGAGGACCTGGGACGCAGATGGACCTGAGGTTGGAATCCCGTTTCTAGCACCTGCTGCTCTCTAGCTGTGGGCGAACTACTCAAATTACACACCAGTAAAATAGAGGTTGTTATACGTCAGAGGGCTGTCAGGAGAATGAACTCAGTGATCTGTGTTGTACCAGACATGAGGTCGGTGTTTGGTAAGGAGAGCGTTCCTCCTCCGCCCCGGCCTTACGCCCCACCCGCAGGTGGGACCCGGCACTTGGCTGTGGTATCAGCAGCACAGAGCTGGCCCAGCAGCCTTGGTCAGTGGTCAGTCAGCTTCTCAGTGAAGCCGAGTCACCAGAGACCAACATTACTGCCTCCTCTGAAAAGTGGGGTCTCCTGTTCTCAGCAAGTGGAAGCCCAGGAGAGACCACTGCCCTGCCTTCCTACGGCAATTAGTATCTTTATACTCCAGAGAAGACACATCTAATTCTGTCCCTTCCTTCTACCATTGGCCTTACCTACCCAGCATTTCCGGGTGCCAGAGCACCATCATTTCCACCAAACAACGCCAATAAGTGACTTTTCATTCTTTGCTAAGGTTTCAGCTAATCCTGGAAGTACCTTCCCACTATCATGGGCAAATTCATAATCGCTCATCAGCATTCACTGGCATTTTGTTTGTAGGATGTATCTATGTAATCTGTGGAGCACCATGTGCTCTTGAAAAATAATAAGAAAACAGAATTTGGACATGTGGAATCTAATTAAGTTCCAGTGATTTTAGAGGTGCCTTATCTCTTCTGAGTGGTTCACAGAAATGGCAGTGCCTAGGGATTGGTGGGCAGTATGATTTCTGCTAACACTTAGGTCGGAAAAAATACATCATTTTACAATACTAATAGGTCAAGATTCGACTAGAAAGAATGCTCTTGTATAAGCCAGTAGACGAGGCTTTAGTCCCAGCTATGCCAGGAATGGGCTGGGCAAGTCATTTCTACCTTCTGGGCCTCAGTTTCTGCAGCCACATAAGCAGGGTATCAAAGTACATCAGGGGTCAGCAGACATTTTCTGTGAAGGGCAAGATGGTAAATATTTTTGGCTTTGCAGTCCACGTGGTCTCTTGTGACTACTCAACTCTGCTGTTGTGGTATGAAAGCAACCCTTGCCCATATATTAGTGAATGGGTGTGGCTGGGTTTCAGTGTACTTTATTTCTAATCCAAAAATAGACCTGGGGGTGGGAGTGAAGCAGGCAGAAGGCTAGATTTGGTCTATGGTCCAGGTTGCAAACCCCCAAACCAGATAACCTTCAGGTTCTTCCAGCCTGAAATATGGAGTCTGACACTCATATTCCCATCTCATTTGCACAGAAACAATGGACCTTGTAGGTTTAGGTCCATCACCAGCCAATGATGAGACCGTTTCTCCCTAGAAGTATAACCTAGAAATCATTACTTCGGGTCCTCTAAACTACTCCAGAATGTACCAGTTTCCTTGTGTTTTACATCAGGGAACTTGTACGCTTTGTAGGACTGGTTGACCACCTGTGCCTCGGGCACTGGATGCTGTGTCACTCCTTCAGCACTCCAGGAGGGAGCTGTGTCATCCCCATTCTAGAGATGGTGCTCAGGGGCCAGAGCGTAAGGTGACAGCAGCTGATAAGCCTTGGAGGCAGAGTCAAACCCCAAATGGGAAGAAACCCCATTTCTTCCCATCCGAGCCTGCTCTGCTTTCCATACAAATCTCACTCTTCAATTGCCTGCCCTACTCTTGATTATCTTGAGGGAATTGCTGTACTTCTGCGCTACCTTACGAGGTCTGTCCCAAAAGTATCGGCTACATAAAGCTGTTTTAATTATGTTGACATTGGCTCAATACTTTCGGGACAGACCTAGTGGCTTTGTTTTCTGTTTTTAATTATAAAGATAATACATGCCTATAATAATTTTTAAAAATTACAAAAAACCCAGAGGAGGATAACATGACATTTTCACTGTGTCCCCAATCCTTCATTTCCACTTCTGACTGTTTACCCCTGTTCATTGTGTACGTTTCTTGTGCATCAAAGCACAGCATTCCGTTTTCATGTTGTTTATTTAGCCAAGCCCTTATTTGTGGACATTTAGGGGATTTCCAGTGTTGAGTTTTGCTTTTGTTGCTTTATCAAAATGCAACTAATGATTCCTAAGCAGTGGATTTATTACTTCAGTGGTATGTACATTTACAACGTTGACAGATATTATCAAATTTGCTCCCTGAAAGCTTTGCCAATTTGTGTGTTAGAGCAGTTGTTTTCCAGCCTGCTTGACAGTTTGGGACAATATGACACTTTTAATTTGTGTTAGTTGAGGGAGGAGCAGGCAAAGAAGGGGAGCAGTTTAGTCAAGGAACTAGCATGGAAGAACCATGGACATGGACAACAAGTAGGATTGACTTTGCAGGGGGGAGTAGGTGGGTGGGGAAGGGGGGAGAGGGGAGGAAAAAGGGGATAGATGTAATATATCAACAATAAAATTAAATTTAAAAAATTATGTTAGTTGATAGAGGAAAATGATGTCTCATTCTTATCAAATTTCTAAAAATTATGATTGAAGATGAACAGCTTTTCATGGGTTTTTTTCCCTTCTTTTTCTGTTGATTTCCCATTCATATCCTTTGTATAGTTCATTTCCTTTGTGTAATGAAGGATATAGTTCATATCCTTTGGATTGTTTATCTCAAATTCGCCCTTTGTATGTATGTCATTTGTGTTGTAAATCATCCTCCAATTGGTCTTTTGATTTTGTTCAAGGAATTCTTTCTTGGTTAGATAGTAATTTATAGTGATGATACAGGTTTATGTCTTTTCCTTCATGACTTTTTGGGATTTCTCTTGTGCCAAGGAAATCCTTTCCCACTTTAAGTATTTTGAAAATATTCATAAATGAATTTATCTCTTTTACCCAGTTGCCTGACCTTTTTTCTCAGGGTTTTCTGCCTCCGTTTATTCACTACACCAGTGACTGCTGAGATGGACTAAAGGCCCTCTCTTTATTTCAGAAGCAGATGAGAGCTGAAGAAGCAAAAATTATTCAAGAAAAAGCTGCAAAGATCAAGGAATGGGTGACACTCAAGTTAGCAGAGGTGAGCCCTACACTCTTCACAGGGAGCCTGGCACGGACACGTGTGTGGGTTTGCCCCCGGCCCCTTCTGCTGGAGGAGCCTTGCCTGACCTTCACTTTAACCATTTGTCCTTCATTCAGCTTAAACACTGAGCCCCTTCGCTTCACTTTCCCCTTCCTCAGTCATGGTTGGGTTTTTCTAGAGCTCCTGGTTACGTTGGGGCAATATTCCAGTTTGGGAAAAAGGAATGAGCTTCACTTAGAAGGCAACCAATCTATATTTTTCTCTGACATCGCTGTATATCTGTCTGTCTCTCTTCCTCTCTCCTTCTCTCCCCTTCTTCTTTCTCTAAAAGCAATGAAGAAAATGTCCTTGGTATGTGTGTGTATATATATATATATATATATATACCCATGCACATCCACGTATATATATATATACACGTGTGTGTGTGTGTAAATACATGTATATATATATACCTTTTAAGTATAGAATTTAGTGGTGTCAAGTACGTTTACAACCAGCACCCCAAATAGAAACTCAGTACCCATTAAATACTAACTCCATTCTCTCTTCCCCTTCAGCCCCTCTATTTTAGTCTCCTTTCTTCAAGTGCTACTATTTTTGTAGTTCATCACTTGCTATGGCTTTATTTAGGAAACTCAGGACTAGAAACTATAGTGCTACTACCAAAACAATCAACAAACCAAACAAACAAAAAATCCTCTTCCTAAGTACGAGGAAAAGGAACTGAAATTTGGAAAAGGATGAAGACTCATTATTTTTTCCCCTGTGCTGACACATATGGCTCACACCTGTAGGAGTATCAGCTTCTTCTGCCTCCTGCCCCCATCTGTGGGTGCACAGTCAGGGTGCCTGCAGGTTGTCAGAACAGAGCTGATACCTCCACATGGCTCAGCCCTGACCTCTTGCTAAAGGTGTGTTGGGTTTCATTGAAAAGATGATGTGACAACCATGAGGATGGACCTCATAGACATTACTCCATTCAGAAGAAGCCAGACTCAGAAGTACGTGCTGTGTAAATCCATATAGATAAAGTTCAGAATTGGGCACAACAAAACCATTCTGTGTAAGGATTCCTGCATAGATGGTAAAACCCAGAAAACAAGGAAGTGAGTGTAAGGGCTGGAAAACTTGAAGAGTGGTTGCCTCTGGGGAGGGAGGGGCCAGTTAAAAGAGGCAAGTCCAGGGTTGTTGGGAGTTGCTTGCGAGTTTCTTAACCTGCATGGTGGTCATATGAGTGTTCATTTCAGCATCGTCTGTTAGGCTGGTCAGCGGTGTGGTATTCAGTTTTCTGTGTACAGGTATTTCACAATTTTAAGATGCTAAAAATGAAACTAAAAAAAAAAAAAGTGCAGGGATTGCCAAGTGGAATTCTGTCCCAAACAACACCAGTGAGCACAGACAGAGGGATAAGGTCAGGGGCAGCGCAGTTCGTTTTCAAAGATTTGATCCTAGAAAAGGATTTTAGGCTTATTTTGAATCAAAGGTCTAAACCTGTAAGCTGAGTATTCTAAATCTGCCTTTTTCCTTTTTCCTAGCTGGAAATGGAGAATCAGCACCTGAAAAGCTGTAATCAGCACCTAGTGGAGCAGGTGAGAGCCCTTCAAGATGCTCTAGAAGGTAAGTGGGCCTGTGGGTGGGGGGGTATGGTTGTGTGAGGTATGTTTTGGGATGTGTGTATCTGGGTATGTATGCGTGTGCTAGGGTGTGTTTGTGTGTGTGCTGGGGAGAGGGTGTTGGGGTATGGGTGTGTTGGAATGTGTGTGTGTGCATGTTGGGTGTGGGTACATATGTTGGGGTGTGTATGTGCTTGTTGGGCTGTATGGGGTATTGGGGTGTGGGTGTGTGTTGAAGTATGTGCATTGGGGTGTGTGTTGAGGTGTGTAGGTATTGAGGTGTGTATGTGTGTATTGGTGTTTACGTGTGCTGAGGTGTGTGTGTTGAGTGTGTGTTGAGTGTGTATGTGTGTATTGGGGTATGGGTGGGTGTGTGTTGGGGGGTATGTGTGCGCTGGGGTGTGTGGGGTGTGCTGGGGTGTGGAGCTGAATTGAGGGAGCTCTTAATGCGGTATTTTTGCCCCAACCATAGCTCTTCAGATGGCACCCTCGGAGAAGTTGCTGGTGGTCCCCCAGGAAACCCCAGAGCAGGATTCTATCCCTTCAGGGCCAGGAGCCCAGCTAAAGGGGTGGGACGGTGGTCCTCAGGCCCAGGACACTCCGAAGCTGGTTCTGCCTGCACCTTCCCCAGGTTCGCTGCGGAGCAAGGACCCTGTCCCCACAGAGGGGAGCCCTGTGGAGGAGTCCAGCTCCATCAGGGTCCGTCCTGGGGGAATGTCAGAGGCCAAGGCCCTTCCACCTCGACTGGGAAGGGAGGGCTCTCCCAGCCAGCTGTGTGTGAAGACGTGCACCCCCAGACATGATCTGGCTTCCTGGGGTGCGAGCCTGGTCGCCACTCAGGGTGGGTCACTCCCTCGGACAAAGACGTGTGCCAGGGAAGGTGGCCCTGGCTGTAGCCTGACCCTGCCGAAGGCATGGGCTCCCAGCACCCCCCTTGACAGTGTCCAGCTGGCCAGGCGGCACCACATCCAGCCACAGGTGGGCCCTGGGCACTTCACCCGCGTGGTAAGCATTGAGATTGGGACCCTCTCAGCCCTCCGCCGCTCCGACCTGCCCGAGGCGGCGGCCCCAGTTGCGCTCTGGGAGGAGCCAGAGAAGATGGAGATGGATGAGCAACCCCCGGCCAGGAGGAAAGAGAGAGAAAGCCCGAAGGCCCCAGGAACTGAGCTGGAGGAAGTGGATTCGGGGAGCAAACCACCCACACCCCCCTTGCACCGGTTTCCATCCTGGGTAAGAGGCAACCTGGGGGCTGGGCAGAGTTGGCAGTGTCACCCCCGATGGTCATGTCACCACGGCTGGTCGAGCACAGCCTCACCTGGAGCCTGAGACTGTGGCATCCTCATAGTGCCTCTGGGAGGCAGGGTCCCCTGAGCCGGCCCTAAGCGCCCCACCACCAAGGGCAGGCCAGGATTTGGGAAAACTGGGTGAGGGCCAGCTGCCATGTCCTGAGCGTGCGCCTCACCAAGCCGGTGCCGTGCTCATTTTCATGTTTAATCTCCATGACTCAGAAGTGGTGCGGCAGTGATGGCTAAGAGCAGGGGTCCCAGAATCAAACCACCAGTGTCGAATTGCTAACCCTGTGACCCTGGGCAAGTTATGACACCTCTGTGCCTCAGTTTCCTTATACGTGAATTGGGAGTAATAGTACCTCTTTATAAGGTTATTATGTAGTAAATCCTTACAGTAGTGGTGTGTGTCACAGGAAGTGGTGTGTAAGTGCTGGCTGTTACAATTTCTGAGCCGTAACGTCCTTACTTGTACCATTGGGTGAAATGACATATGCTGTCTGGTGGAATGCTTCAGAATCCGTGATGACAGGTGGGGATAGACATGGGGACCGGCCATGTCTTTTTGTAGAGGGGCGGATGGGTTCATGAAGTCGTACTTTATTCTGTTCTCTCCATTTTGGTGCCTGACATTTTCCATGATAGAAAGGGGGAAATACGAAGAGGGGTGGGATGGGTGGGCACTAGTGAGGCTGCACAGATCAGAGGCGAGGATAGGTTGGGGTAACAGATGTCAGAAGCTAGCACGTAGCCCCCCACAAGGCCAGGACGCCTTGCCTGTGCGAGGAGTTGGATGCTGGGTTGTTTTTATTTATTTATTTATTTACTTATTTATTCTTTTTAATTTTATTGTTGTTGTATTACATCCATCCCCTTTTTGCTCCCCTCTGTCCCCCCACCCACCTACCCATTCCCCCCAAAGTCAATCCCACCTGTTGTCCATGTCCATGGTTCCTTTATACTAAGTTCTTGTCTAAGCTGCTCCCCTTCTTTGCCTCTGCCTCCCCCCTCCCCCCAACCCCGTTCCCCTGACCACTGAAGGCCTATTCCTTGTATCATATACCTGGTTCTGTTTTGCTTGTTGTTAGTTTTGTTCATTATTGTCCCGTAATGGGTAAAAACTTTGGGTTGTTTTTATTGATCGTTTTGTTTTTGTTTTTACAGATTAGGCGCCTGCTCTCTCCACAGACTTAGTTACTTGCCCAAGGTCTTGTCGTAGTTAGTGAGGGGCGGGTCTTTAAGTATAGGCTCCGCTGCTCCCAGAGCACAGCTCTAACTGTCCAGCCGCCCTGCCTCTTGGGGGCCATTGGGGAGTAGCTGTCAGCCTGTTACTGGAGGGTGGACCCTGGATGCTGCCATGGTGTGAGGCAGCACCGTGGGGGGTGGGCACCTGAGTGTCAGGCTGCTGGCAGCACAGGGAAGTGGGTACTGGGGGCTGACACCACCCCGCACCCCTGTCTGGAAGACCTACTTGTTCAGCAGCATCTTCCAGGGTCTCCTTTTGAAATACTGTTAGTCAAAGAGCCTCACCCCAGCCTTACGGGCCCCATCTTTAGCAGTGACTGCTGCAAGGGGACCTGGATGACTAAAGACACAGCCATGCCTGGCGGGGCGGGCCAGCTGCCATCAGGCCAAGGGTTGCTGACCTGCCTGTCCCTGCAGCCCCAGAGTCATGGGAGGGCCACAGGGTGTTGCCTCCAGAGAAGAGAGGTGAGGCCGGGAAGCAGCAGGCAGACAAGGAACAAAGGGGCAGGTGGGACAAAGGTGGAGAGACTTTGAAATTGGAGGAAGGGCCAGGCCAGGCTATAATGACATCTGAACCATCCCGCCTCCTATCCCTTGTTGTCTTGTAAATATTTAGGATAGCCTCTGGAATCCTAAAGCAGAGGCTGGCAGGGAGGGAGCCCTCGGCAGGGAGGAGCCGCAGGGCTCCGCCACCCAGGCCCCGAGACAGGATCTGTGCCATCAGCCTAAGCAGCCGAGTCACCAGGAAGCACAGCCTCTCTTCTCAGGTGACACCAGCTAGCTGGTCAGTGACCATCTAGGAGAAAAATCCCGACTGAGAAATTCAAGAAGGCCATTTCTCCATCCAAGGGAGCAGGATAGACTCATTTGCCAATTCAGAGTTTACAGAGCCCTCCTCTGTGGACCTTCAAAGTAACTTTAGGTGGGCTGGGTGGGTTGGACGTTAGATAACCTTTGTAAAATGCTCCTGTTTGTTTAATGATTGTTGCCTGAATCCCCAAAGGAAGGAGTGCCCAAATTCCTCAGGCTTTGCTTTTCATTCCGCTGTGAAGGGTGAGACCTTTCCCACCACTACGGACAGTAATAATTTTTTTAGTGTCTAATGTATTAATTGGTTCCAACTTAACTGCCCACTCCAGGGCCCCTGCTGGGACTCCCTCTCAGCCCCAGAGGCCCCAGAGGCCCAGATCTTAACCCAGTGTCCCCTCCCAGCCCCGCCCTGTCCCCCAGGTGCCTGCGCCCCCACTGCCCTACTGCCCTGAGCCAGGACCTTCTCTGGTCCTGATGAGTCACCAGTCCCCTGAGGAGGCCTTTGTTGTCCTTTTATCTTGAGGGGAGGAAAGAAATTACGCAAAAGCCTAGGCAGGGCCTGCTGGTTGCTTGGAAGCCGCCAGGACCGTCATCAGAACTCCCCTGGCCTGTGGGCTGACTTCAGGCTGGGGGTATCCAGGGGTGAGGCAAGAGTTGAGGGCGGGCATTCCCCATCCAAGGGCTTTGTATGGTGGTGTTCTTAGGCCTGGGTGAGCCACACGGGCTTTGTAGGTTGGACTGAAGCCTAACCATAATGTGATGAGACTACTGTAGAAAAAGAGTGTGCCCCAGCTTCCAAACAGCTGGCTTACAAAAGGTCATGCCCTCACCATGGAGCTCTGACTTCCTCACTGTCAACATCCCACTTCTAGGGGTGAGAGCCTGAAACCCAAGACCTGGAAAATGGGTCCGGTTCAGAGACACAGTTCGCGACCCCTGTCCTCTGGGAGGTCCTTGCCTGAAGGAAAGGGTGGATTTTAGGGAGGGTGAATGAATACCTGTTGGGCTCTGATTATAGGGCCAGGTGTTAGATGTTTACATTACGTAATGTCACTTTGGTTCCCACAGCAGCCTGCACTGTGAGTATTATGGCCCCATTTTCTTTCTTTCTTTAATTTTTTTTTTTTTTTAGAGAGAGGGGAAGGGAGAGAGGGAGAGAGATATCAATGTATGGTTGCCTTTCACCTGCCTCCAGCTACGGACCTGGCTGGAGACCTGGCTTGCAACCTGGTTATGTGCCCTGGCCCAGAATCGAACCAGCAACCTTTGGATTCCTGGACTGACACCTATCCACTGTGCCACCAGCCAGGGCACCATTTTAGAACTGAGGAAAATGAGGCCCAGAAAGGATGTAATTTGCCCAATTCCCCTGCCAGTGAGCAGCTGGGCTCGGATGTGGGTGCAGGTCTGGCTGCCTCCAAAGCCGTGTTTTTTCTCCACACCTGGAGGGGCTGGGGTGGCCACAGCCATGACCCTCCTGGAACATCTCATTCCAGGAGAGCCGGATCTACGCTGTGGCCACGTCAGGCATGCATCTCTCCGATGTATCTCCCAGAAGCAATGCCACCGGCTATGGTGAGTCCCAGTGGGGTGCATGCAGATGGACGGGCAGGGGAGGAGAGGATTCTGAGCACCTTCCAAGGCTAGGGCCACCTGGCACCGTATTCCCCGGCAGCCGATGTTCAGGTGAACTCATGCAGCCAGGGCTGTCTGTGGTGGAGAGAAAAGCAGGCTGTGCAGATTGAGCCCATCCCCTGCTGGGTGGGAGTGGCCTTGAACAGGGTTGTAGCCAATTATGGAGATGGAAGGGGCTTTAGAGGATGGGGGTACCCCAGCCCAGCCTCCCACCTGCCCTGGCTTCCCTTCTACAGTACAAGGGGTTGGAGGAGCCCCAGTATCTTGATATAGATGAGCTCCCTGGAGGAGGCCTGTCCCACGACTGTCTCCTAAGTCATGGGCCAGCCACGGGATCCACATGGTGAACTGAGGGCCACCCAGTGCCTGATTGGTAACTCCCCTTGGCAAGAGTGGGCCTGAAGGAGGCCTTGGCCCCATCCTAAGACCTGTCACCTGGCTTGTCACCCTGAGGACTGTTTCAGGGGGCAGTGTCTTTGGCTTCCCTCCTCCTTACTCTACCCAGGTCTCTGCTGCCCCCACACCCCTTACAGGGCTACGGTGCTGGAGTTAATGTTATCCATCCCTCTTCTCTGCCACTCCAGGTTCACGGCCTCCTGCCCTTTCATCCCTTGGGCCCTTCTCTGGCCTCGTCCACAAGAACTGCACAGCGCCTGTCTACACAGCCCTGAAGGGGGTAAGAAGCAGCTGTTCCTAGGAGGGGGTGCCCCTGTCCGGAGAGGCCCCTTGTCCAGCCAGGGGCTGGAGTGGGGCTCCAGGGTGAGGCTTCTGCACACACAGCTCTGGGAGGGCAGTTCAGCCCTCCACGTGTCATTTAATTTTTATTGTTTGTCTTGATTAGACTTTCAGTAGAAAAATTCTACATTTACAAAAATTTGAATCATGATTGTGGGCAAAGTAAAAAGTTAAAGGTTAAACCCATGCTGGCTCCATTTGCCGCCTGTCTTGTCAGATGCACGTCCCGGAGGGCAGCGGGGTGCTTCTGGAATCTTTTATATGTATTTAAACGCGTACTCCTGTATATATTTATATAACACCCTTACACTTTTTAAAACAAAAATCAGACATAATTGCAACATTTTTTAAAAAAATTTTATTGTTGTTGTATTACATCCATCCCCTTTTTGCTCCCCTCTGTCCCCCTCCCCACCCACCCATTCCCCCCAAAGTCAATCCCACCTGTTGTCCATGTCCATGGTTCCTTTATACTAGGTTCTTGTCTAAGCTGCTCCCCTTTCTTGCCTCTGCCTCCCCCCTCCTCCCAACCCCTTTCCCCCTGACCACTGAAGGCCTATAATTGCAACATTTTTAAAAAGGATTTTATTTATTATTTTTAGGAGGAGGGGAAGGGAGAGAGGCAGAGAGACACAATGTATGGTTGCCTTCCACCTGCCTCCAGCTACAGACCTGGCTGGAAACCTGGCTTGCAACCTGGTTATGTGCCCTGACTGGGAATCAAACCAGTGGCCTTTGGGTTCACAGGCTGGGATTCACTCTGCCACCAGCCAGGGCTAAATATTTTTGTATATAATTCCTTTTATTATTCGTTTTTGAAATCATAACAGTTATACTTTGTAAAACTTTTTATGGAAGAATAAAAAGCCAAAAGTAGTTTTCTTTCACATTGCTTTCCCTAATTCCTCACCCTGGAAGCACTGTCATTCATTCACGGTTGGTGTTTATTCTGTAAGGCCCTTCTCTGTTGCTGCCTCTCTTGCTCACACACACACACACACACACACACACACACGTATGCACACACGGGGGCTACACGTTGTGCTGCCCCTGCTTGTTCACCCAGCTGTGTGCCAGTGCCTCCTCCCTCCTTAGGGCTGTCCCGCACCCCTCACTTAGCACCCTGTAACTACCTTAACCTGCCCTCCACAGATGGACAGTTTGGGTCATGTGTCTGTTTTTCTCTAAAATAAATGGTATGAAGATCATTGTGCAAATATATCTCTGTTCACTTATACAGACATATTTCTGTAGGACACGAGTTCTAGAGGTGGACTTTATGGGCAAATGGTATGCAGTATTTTAAATTTTGGCAGGTAAACTATCTTCTAAAAAATCTGTTATACTACAGAGTACTCTTGTCTTGACCATGTCACCAACCCTGATATAATCAGACATTTTTAGAAAGAGTTGATTTATTTATTTTTTTAGAGAGAGAGAGGAAGAGAAACATCAATGTGTGGTTGCCTCTCCCACACCCCCAACAGGGGACCAAACCCGAAACTCAGGCATGTGCCCTGACCAGGAATCAAACCCGCAACCCATCAGTTCGAAGGCTGGCCCTCAGCTCAGTGAGCCACACCAGCCAGGGCGGGATAATCACACTTCCAAAATGTCTGTCCGTTGAGGTGATCCCCACACGTTTAAAGCTCCTGTCTCATCCTTGGGGCCATGGGGCAGCTTTCTGGCCCCCTAGTGGCAGGGAGTGGGGGTCACAGTGGCCAGGTATTCCCCTGGGATGAGGCGTCTCCTTGAGGAACCTTACCATCAGCCCAAGAAGAGCCTTGGGTTGGGACACAGGAGTAAGGGTTGGGAAGGGACACTGTCTGTTGGGTGGTCTGGCCAGGTGACGGTGTCCATGTTCCCCGATGGGCTGCGTGGGCCACCCCCTGAGCCCCGGGAGCTGCAGTGCAGCGCAGGTGGGGCAGGGCTTGCTGCAGCCTGAGCGGCCGTGGTGGGTGTCTGTCTTGCAGAGAGCCACGCAGATCAGCAGCGTCCCCTTTGTGGACGAGTCCTCCGGGTCCGATGACGACTGCAGCTCGCAGGCGAGTTTCCGCACGTCAGTCCCCTGCTCGGAGTCCAGGAAGACCAGCGGACTGGGCAGTCCCCGGGCTATCAAGAGAGGTACGGAGAAGGGGTGCAGGAGAGGTGGGGGGCAGCAAGAAGCCCCTTGCCTCCTCCTGTGGACACTCCTACATGGGGCCCTTGCTCGATCTCTGCCCATGACCCTCAGCTCCAGACTTGGGGGCCCCAGTTGGGTAAGAAACTAGGGGGGGGGGCATGGACACAGGCAAATGCTTCCTTCCTCGTGGCCAGGTGTCTCCATGTCCTCTCTGAGCTCCGAGGGCGACTACGCCATCCCCCCAGACGCCTGCTCCCTGGACAGCGACTACTCAGAGCCTGAGCACAAACTGCAGCGCACCTCGTCCTACTCTGCGGACGGGCTGGGCCTGGGCGGGGTGAGCTGGAGGGTCACCTGGTGGGGCTGAGGCAGGGCAGGGCCCCCAGCACAAGACACTGGGCAGCAGCAGTGAGAGGAGGTGTTCCTGGGATGGGGGAAGGAGGAAGGGGGCTAGGGGGCTGCCTCTGATGTGAGGCCATGGGGAGTGGGCTGGGGGTGCAGCCAGGCACACACAGACCCCTTGAAGAAGGAGAGGAAGCCTGCTGAGCTTTTCATCCAACCAGGAACAACCCATTAGCCCGCTGTGGCTCACGAAGGCACCTCATTTTGGCTCCGTGCTCACCCTGGAATGCTGGGAGCTAACATTCACTGAGTCCTTCCCGTGCACCAGGCACCATACATACTCCATGCTTTTCAAGGACTGTTCATCTGTCCTCGCAGTCCTTTTAGGATTATTACTCCATTGTGTAGTTGAGAAGCCTGAGGCTCAGACATGCTATTACATGTGGGAGGCAGGAGCAAAGCCAGATCTCTGGTCCCCAGTCCTAGCTCCACACCTAGCTGCCTGCACCCTCCTCCCCAGCCTGCTGATGTGCCCACTGTTCCCCAAACTTCTCCCTCTCCTGCTGCCTGAATGGTCAGCCGCCTTCCTCTTCCCAGCCATCGTCTCCCTCATGCAATCCTGACCTGCCTTCTGCTCATGGTCAGGGGTGTGCCATGCAGCCAGCAGGACCCTCTCACCACAGGGCCACCCATGCTTTATGTCATCCTCTCTGAATCCTTAGCAAGACATGGTGCCCTGAAAGTGCACACAGTAGGTACTTGATTTTCTCCTGATGACAAAGCGTTGACTCAAGTGGGCCATTTTGGTCCTGTGACATCCAAGAACCTCTGGGATTTCCCGTCTGTTCACCCCTCTCCTCCTCTGCACCCTTCCACTCCTGCAGGAGGCACTGGAGAAGTCAGGCTACCTGCTAAAGTTGGGGAGCCGGGTGAAGACCTGGAAGAGGCGCTGGTTTGTCCTGAGACAGGGACAGATTCTGTACTATAAGTCCCCGGTGAGACTGTCATCTAAAGGCCCCCTCCCTAACTGCACGACTGTGGGGGCGGGGGCTGGAAGAGGGGCGGCGTGGCCCGTGGTCAGAGGGCAGGTGGGGAGAGGCTTTGAGCCACGTGCAGGCCACGGGGCTGGCCACTGGTTCTCACAGTGAAATCAGGCGCTGAAGCAGGCAGAGGCAGATTTCACGGTTGGCCTGCGGATTCCTTTTCCCTTCAGATGCTGAATTCTTCATTTGCCTGCTTCTGTAAAAGAACTGTTCTAACAGGTGACCCATGGCCTCCTCCCCATCCTTCCTGCGCTGTTCGGAATGAGGGAGCCTCGGATGTGGGACCTACTTTGACAGGCCTGCCCTGGTCCATTACCAATGTCAATGGGTTTAAAGAGGGTGAAAAGGCCTTGTCTCCTGTACAGATCTAGTTGATTGGTATCTCAAAGTGTTTGAGTGGTTATCTCAAACACTTTGTTAAAGATTCTGGGCCTGTATCACTCAAAAGGCAGGCATATTCTGATCAATTAGTAATGTCTGCAGTGGCACTGGAAATGGGAATGGAGATATATATATATATATATATATATATATATTTATATATATATGTCATTTATTTGCCACACTTGGTATAAAGAATGTGATAGAAAGAATTTAAGGGTTACATAGCTTTGTAATAACCTGATAGCTTCTGATCCAATTTTGAAGGCTCAATCTGAAAAGAAGCCTTACCCTTTGGGTTAACATAGATGGACCTAGAGGGTATTATGCTAAGTGAAATAAGCCAGCCAGAGAAAGACAGATGCCATGTGATTTCACTTATATGTGGAATCTAAAGAACACTATAAATGAACAAAAAACTGACTCACAAATACATAGAACAGACGATTACCGGAGAAGTGGGGGTTGGGGGCTGGGTAAAGAGGTGAAGGGATATACAGATTGATAGTTACAAAATAATCATGGGGATGTAAAGTCTAGCATAGGGAATATAGTCAATAAGGTTGTAATACAACTGGGTACTGGAAATATCCAGGAGAACACTTTGTAAAGCATTATGATTGTCCGACCACTATGCTGTACACCTGAAACTAATTCAAAATAATATTGACTGTAAACTGGGTCAGAGGAGCCCATGTTCAATCATTACTCCATTTAGCTAGAAGCAGGATACAGAACGAGTTACCCATCGTACACAGCCTAGGAAAGCTTGGGCATAATAACCTGGAGCAAGGTCATTCCTTTCTTTACAGAGTGATGTCATCCGGAAGCCTCAAGGTCAAGTGGAACTGAACTCCCATTGCCAGATTGTTCGAGGGGAGGGCGCACAGACATTCCAGGTGAGGATCGTCCTGGCAGCTAGAATTTTAGACAGAAGAGAGGTGCATGGGTTGGGTATGGCTGCAATGGAGACAAAGACAGGGCAAAACAGGCACAAGTGAAAGACATTACACACCTGGGGATAATTGTAATTTGTGAGTGTGAGAAAAGAGGAAGCAGAATGTGAGAAAGAGTGAAGGTAGGAGAGACGGAGAACAGGATGAAGAGGAAAGGAAGGGGAATGGACCAGGGTGGGAAGAAGGAGCCAGTGGGCTCAGGGGTTTGTGCCACCTCAGAGCCCAGTTTCTGTTATTCTGTTCTCCTGCCTCCCGGCCCCGCCGGCACCCCTCCCTCCTGCCAGCTCATCTCCGAGAAGAAAACCTATTACCTGACAGCGGACTCGCCCAGCCTGCTGGAAGAGTGGATCCGAGTCCTGCAGAGCCTACTGAAGGTCCAGGCCATTGGGCCTCCAGCCCTGTCACAGGGTGGCACCAAGCCCGCAGTGAAGGGCTGGCTGACCAAGGTATGGCTGGAGCTGGTGGCCTCCTGAGAACCAGGGAAGCCAGGAGCAGGAGTGTTGGGGGCATAGCTCCTTTCTCCAGGGACAATTAGCTGGTTGGCCTCAGACGTGGTCTGACCACACAGTGGTGGTGAATGATTCCCTGAAAGTGGGGTAGGGTTGTTAGAACAATAGCTGTTCTCATGGCAGAGGAAGTAAGGACTGTCTTGTACCTATTTTGAGGCCATCAGGGGCTTGCCCCGCCACCATACCCACCAGTATGAATAGTGGGAAGCTGCGACCTAAGCGGGGAGGTGTGGCCACTCAAAACTTTATCATGTCCCTGGCTGCCCTGCGGCCAGCACGTGTCAACCCCAAGAAAAGGGAAAGTTAACGAGGAAGCACATTAACTACGCCCAAATCCTGTCCAAAAGCAAAGTGGCTTGTAGGAGTGAGCTCAGTGCTCCCCAGCTCTCTCTCTCTGACTCTGTTTCCCCGTTCCGTCTTCTCTGTGGGCAGCTTTGGCTCCCACACTTGCCTCCCGTGGCCCTTCCTTCCCTCTCAGCCTCCTTACTGTTCCAGCTCTGCTGGCCAGCAAGTTCTTCCCATGTTCACATTCCTGGGACAGGACACCTCATTGGCCTGGTGGTTAATCTTCTAATGGCAGCTGCGCAAGAATGGGTGGGGTGTCACATGGTACACACCGTGGCCCCTTGCTATGAAAGGGCTGGTGCTGACACTAGGGAGGCTGGCATCTCTTCTAAGGACCTAGACCTCTGCCTCCCTGCGGCTTCTCCTTGTCAGTCCCGGATTTACTTCTGGGGTCACCTGGTACTAGTAACGCTGGCTCATTTCTGTCTTTCAGGTAAAGCACGGCCACTCCAAGTTGGTGTGGTGTGCTCTTGTTGGGAGAACCTTCTATTACTATCGGAGCCATGAGGACAAGGTACTTGCAGGTCTCCCAGCTGCACCCGTTCTCTTCCCCCAAACCCCCATTCCTGTCTCCACGTCCCGACGGAAGGTCTCAGCTTTCCCTCCACCTCCCCCTTACCTCACAACTACCCCGCCAGTGGCCGGATCCCTCCCGAGTGCACGGCCCACTAACACCCCGTGGGGTCTGACTGCACTTCTGCGGGCTGGCCTCATCCAGGGAGCTGCCGCCTGCTGCGTCAGCCTGTCATCTGTCCACGCGCATGGTTCCCAGCCCTACAGGGCCTCAGGGTTCCGAGCCGGAGGAACTCCCCTGTCCCATGCTGGCTCTCCCATTCACGGAAGGTTCATGTCCACAGCGACCCCTGGGCCACCTGCCGGTGCGGGACGCACGCGTGGAGGAGGTCGACCGGTCCTGTGACTCCGACGAGGACTACGAAGCTGGGGGAACCCGGCGGCTGCTTTCCTCCCACTGCACCCTGGTGATCCAGCCCCCGGAACACAGCCCCACCTACCTCCTCATTGGCACCAAGCACGAAAAGGTCAGGGAGGGGGCCGGGCACCCAGGGGCACGCTGGGGCCTGTGATTCCCATCTCCTCTCTCTTTCCCCAGATCTTCCCTGCATTCATGTTTATTTCCCTCCTGGACATTTTGGCAACTAGTATTCCCTGATTACGCATATTCCTTATATTGGATTTATCCCCAGTGACCATCCCTTCACTGAGGTAGAACCACAGGCTTAGACGCTTGGGCTCATGTTCACTTGATCCTAAGTATTTCCTCTGAGAGGCCGGTGGCCTCGCCTCTGCTTAACCAGGCCAGCCGATCGCCTCGCCCTGGGCTGCGCCCCTTCAAGGAAGCCTCCTAGGAGCTCTCGCCTCCCCCTCCCCACCTCAGTGCCATCGGATGGCGTTCTGTCCTCTTCCAGGATGCGTGGCTGTATCATCTCACCGTGGCCGCCGGCGGCAGCAGTGCCCAGGTGGGGACGGCCTACGAGCAGCTCATTGGCAAACTGATGGATGGTGAGGGGGACCCAGGTAAGGCAGGCGTGGCCATCGTGGCCTGGGCCAGAGGCTGGTGGCTCGGTAGTTTTGGGCCAAGAGCCCGAAGAAGGCGCTGCTGTGCCCCGATGCTGTTTTAAACCCAGCTGAGCTGCAGCTGGGGCTCCCGTCCCCACCCCAGGGCCCCCGTGTCTGGTGAAGATACTAAGGGGACCACTCTGTATCTGGGGGAGGTTTTTCTGGCAAGCGGACCTTCCCGTGACCCGGGTCCATGTTTGACTTTGTTCAACCTGCAGCTTTGCTGGCTGGGACGAGGACTGAGGAAAGGAGGTAGCTGGTTAATTTATAGTTAAGAGTTGTTAATACGTGAAGCCTTGGGGTCTTGACTTTGCTGCTGACTTAGGAGCCGGAGGCACTAACTGCACACACCACACCCCCCCCAACGGCTCCGCAGCTTGTCTGCTTCAGGCCAATACACACCCTTCCGCCGGCCCTGGCCCTGCACACGCGCTGGCTCTCAAGCGCCCGCCCCTCGCCCACTTGCTCCGATTGCAGCCCCGGGCAAAGCAGGGCCCGCCTTCCTGCAAGCTGCGCTTGTGCGTGTGTGCCCGCAGTCCAGATACAAACCCAGCACAGCTGGGTTGCTGAACCCTTGTCTTCCCCACGGATGCAGGGGGTGGGCTGGGAGGCGGGCTCCCTGACCGGTGGTAACTGCTGCGGCTCTCCGCTCTGCGCTTTGGGCAGATTCCCGGCTCTGGAGGCACCCCATGCTGTGCTACAGCAAAGACGGGCTGCACGCCTCCCTCACCACCCTGCCCTCCGAGGCCCTGCAGACGGAGGCCCTCAAGCTCTTTAAGGTAAAGTGGAAGCAGAGCCCAGGACCACCGAGTGGCGGTCGGTGGGCATCCTCACCGTGTGCCTGGGCTCAGCCCCGAGCAGCACTGCCTTACCTTGGTGGAGACCCCTGCAGTCAGTGGGTGGCCCACAGAAGGATCTTAAGAGGAAGGGCAAGAGTCCCACCGGGTCCCCGCCATGTCCTGTAGGACAGGGTGGCTGGAAGTACCCCAGGGAAGCACTCGTGAAATGGGCAGGAAGCTGAGGAGCTCCCCACCGCCTGTAGTGACCAGTGGGAAAGGGCGGGTTTGTGTGATTTCTGGACCTGAGAGATCCCGACCTGTTTTAGGGTGTTCTTTGTGCCTGTCTGAATAGTCTGTCTTTGAAAAATTAATGTCTTGCTTATGTAATAGAAACGTTTACGGAAGGGTGGAATCTATCCCGCAAGCAGGCTGCACTTAACAGTGAGATGCTCCGTCTTAGAATCATTCCCCGCAGTGAACGGGAGCCTCCCTGAGCCCCCGGGGCTCGGCCCAGTCTGTCACCGTCACAGAGGACGATGATGGGGGCTGCTGGGCTGCCTGTGCCTAACTGTCATTTCCCCGCCAGTCCTGCCAGCTCTTCATCACAGTGCCTGTGGAGGCCTCCTCGGTGGACTACCACGTGTCCCTGGTGCAGAGGGCGCTGCAGGTCTGCCTGGTGCACCCCGAGCTGCAGAGCGAGATCTACTGCCAGCTCATGAAGCAGGCCAGCTGCCGCCCACCTCACAAGCACTCCCTCACGCAGGTCGGGGCTCCCGGGGAGCCGCTGGCAGGGGCCGTGGGCAAGGGCTGCCCGGGAGGTGGGAAACTGGAGGAGGTGACCAGGCAGGTGTCCTCTGAGCCTGGTTGCCAGTGGGCAGCCTCAGGGCCCAAGGCTGCCTCAGCCCAGCTGCTCGCTCTCTCTGCCCCTTCCCGGGGTGTTTGTACAGCCAGATTGGGTGATGGCTGTCTGGCCACCTGGGCTGTCCCAGGCCTCAGAGAAGGTGGCGGGGCTCTGGTGTGGAGAGAGTGCTGACGGCTCTGTAACTCAGGACCGGTGAGGGCTGGGGGCACACTGACCCAGCACTGACCCTATGGCACCTGTTCCCCTGTAGTGCTGGCAGCTCCTGGCTCTGTGCACCCCACTTTTCCTGCCTCAGCACCACGTCCTCTGGTACATCAAACAGCAGCTCCAGCGCCATGCAGACCCCAGGTGAGCGAGCACATTTCTTCTGCAGCTCCATCACTCCGACGGTGGCGGACTAAGGGTTGCCAGGGACACCAGCATGGTCCCCTGAGAGGTGCTCGGCGCTCATGGAGACGCCTCCCCTTGCGGCATACGCACGCAAACTGCACGTGAGATCGGGGCGTGCAGGGCTGCCCTGCGCGCCAGGTCACGTACACGTGGCTGTCTGGTGGGGGCTCACTTCTTCTAGCTTATTCCCAAATGTCCATTTTCTGCTGCCATGTTCATCTAGGCCCTGAATGGCAAATGAACACCCTCTCACAGCCTGCCCCAGCTGCCAACTGGGTCCTGGCCACGTCTGGGTTGGGAGTCAGGGTGTCAGGGTGCCGGGGGCGAAGTGGATTCTCTCGTATTCCCTTCTTCCTTCACCTGTCTTTTTAGCACTGAGACGGGCCAATATGCCACCTACTGCCAGCGGGCAGTGGGGCGAACCCTGCAGATGGGCGAGCGGGAGGCTAGGCCGTCTCGCATGGAAGTGGTGTCCATCTTGCTGCGGAATCCCTTCCACCACTCCTTGCCCTTCAGCATCCCCGTGCACTTCGCCAACGGGACCTACCAGGTGAGGGCCGGGCGTGCATCCTGTCCTGAGTCTTCTCGTATCCCTGTCTCAGAGGGTAGTACCTTAGGGCCAGGTGGGTGCAAAGTCTCCTTAGGATCGGCAGATCCTTAATAGGCAAGCCAGCAGAAGAATGGGCCTGGGACTTAAGGTGGGAGTGGTGTGGGTAGTGCCAGGGGCAGGAGAAAGAGGCTTGAGTCGCAAAAGTGCTCCACTGTTTGATGTCCTGGAAGTAGATCTCTTGAACCGATTGCGTGAACAGGGAACCTGAGACACTGGCCAGGAGAGTGGCGTGGAGGGCCTCCCAAAAGGGGACAGTAACAGGGTTTACGTACGATTCCAGTTTCCAGAGAGCAGGCTCATGCCTTAAGCACACACCCTCCACGAGTGAACGCAGAATGGGATATTTCTTTGGCTCTTGCACCCACCCTTGCTCCTTTCTGCCAAGTCTTTCCACCCCAGGACGCAGACCCCTCCCCCAGCCCTAGTGAGCACCGCTCAGGAAGCAGGAAGCCCCTGGGACTAACACCTCTCCCTGGCAGGTGGTCGGTTTTGACGGCTCCTCCACCGTTGACGAGTTCCTCCAGCGGCTGAACCAGGAGACAGGCATGAGGAAGCCGTTCCGCTCCGGCTTTGCCCTCTTCACAGACGACCCTTCTGGCAGGGACCTGGAACACTGCCTGCAGGGTGGTGTCAAGGTGACGGCCTCCCTGCTAGGTCAGCTGAGCACCCCCTGACCACCGCCGGGCGTCGGGGTTTGGCGGGGAAAAGCCTGTGTGATGGGTGCCTGACTGTTGCACAGCCTGTTTGGCGCTGAGCCCAAGGTGCTCTTCCCATTTCTATACCATGAAAAGTTGTTTCTGCCCTTGTCTCCGGAGAGATCTCTGTCCCTCTCGCCCTTGAGTGGCTGTGCAGCATCCGGGGAGCTGCTTCACAGCTGGTGGAGGAAGGACAGGGAGGCACTTCTCAGCAGCAGCCCCAGCCGAGCCTGCCTACACACACATACATGCACACGTGCGCGCACACATGCACACATGTGGGTGGACAGCTGTATGCCTAGACCCACTGGATGCTGTGTCCTAAGCTGGCATTTCAACTCTTGCCCTGTCTACCAGGGCCTATGCTATGTCTGCAGGCTCAACCTCCTTTTTGGGAAGGTACTTCTGTATCGAAGGCCTTGAATGGGATGAGGACCCATCTTGGATTGTGGTCTAGAGTCAGAGCCATGGTGCATGGTGTTTGTGGGAATGTGCTGGGGCACCTGAGGAGCGTGAGTGCTTGGGTCCAGTGTCTGCGTTCTTTATGGCAACAGAACAAAGGCTTCTGCAGCCTCTTCCCGTTGCCTGGACACACTGTGCCACATACCTCCTTTGTAAGTGGTGGGGCATCTGCGAGGCTTAGTTACCTAGGAGGTCTCTGGATGTGTTTGCTAAAGAGGAGCATGGCAGTCAGTGGAAAGGAATTGGAGCTGCTGACACGAGGCCGTGGCTTATGCCTGGGACCTGCCTGCCTCTGGGGAGGCCCCCTCGCATGTTCAGGCCAAGAGGGGCAGCTTTGCTGTGCTTTGCTGTTCATGCCACATCCAAGCTCCACCTCTGTGAGAGGTCACAGGCACCTGGGGTGCTGGGGTGGGAGCATGAGTCGGGGCAGGCCATGCCCCCATGGAGGACAGTCACTCAGCTCCATGGTCTGCCCTTCCTGGACCTTGTTCCCCTCATCGGGCGCTTTTCCAATGGTTGGTTCTCCTTTGCCTCTTCAAGATCTGCGATGTCATCTCCAAGTGGGAGCAGGCCCTGAAGGAGCTGCACTCCGGAAAGTCTGAGGGTGGCACTCGTGTCGTGAAGCTGATGTACAAGAACAGGTCCTGGTCACTGCCCAAGGGTGGACTGAGCTGAGGGCTGCCACTGGGGTGCACAGGCGGGAGGCCCACTGCATGGTGCTCACCAGCTGGGAGCCAGACTCACCGGGCACACATGGACATGCATACACATACAAACACACGCAACAAGAACACAGACCAACCTCAGTAAGATGGCTGCCTGCATTACCTTAGGAGAGTGAAATTTTGTATGAGCATTAGATATCTAAGGCTAAAAATAAATAGCTCCAATACCAATTCCAGGGAATACAGAAGTAGACAGCCTGACTTTTTACCAGATTGAGTAAGAAAATGTCATCCTCTCAAAAAAATAAAAATAAATAAAATTCCACCCCAGATATGTCTTCAGGCAAATACTTTCCATTATCTCTTGGATTCTTAATTCATCCAGTTCCCTAGTAAGCTGTGGTTCCTAGTACCAGATTCCCCTCATCAAACCTAGTAAATCTAATGGTATATCCAGAATTAAACACATGCTACCATTGCCCTGAAACCTGATAGCCCTGCGTCTATTCTGTGTCGTGCTTGCTCAAAATTTTGGAGGCAAGAGAAAATAGGCTCACACATGGTAGGAAAAGAATCATTTATTTTTTTGCAAATCAATGTAAACAGATGACCTCATCCTTGTGGGATCCCTGCTGACTTGGCTTCTCACTCTTCCCTGTAGGCTGTACTTTCGGAGTCAAGTCAAAGAGGAGACGGAGCGAGAACGCCTTCTGCTTGCCTTCCAAACCAGCAGTGAGATAGTGGCAGGCAGGTTCCCTGTCAACAAGGAACTGGCTCTGGAGATGGCTGCCCTCATGGCCCAGGTACGGTTCTGGTCAGGAATCAGGAGGGTCAGGGTCCCGAGGCACCACACAGCCTGAAGCAGGAGATTGTGCAGACCCTTTGGTGCCAGAGGAGAGGGTGGTTTTGCTCTCCCTGCTGTGGAGAGAAGCTGACTCCTACCCAGCGAGGTCCTCTCTGCAGGCACAGCTGCGTGCAGAATGCTGGGCGTGGGATCCAGAGGCCTGGGTTTGAGTCCTAGTCGCTTTCGTCTGTGAGGTCTTGACCACATCACTTCACTCATCTATGCTTTAGTTTCCATTTTTGTAGACTGAAAACAAAAATATTTTTGTATTTGCCCCCACAGGGTCAATATTATGACTCTTTTTTCTTTTTCTTTTTTTTTTAAGATTTAAGAATATTATGATTCTTTTTTCTTTTTCTTTTTTTCTTTTTTAAGATTTTTTTAAAGATTTTTAGAGAGAGGGGAAGGGAGATAGGCAGAGAGGGAGAGAGACATTAATGTATGGTTGCCTTTCACCTGCCTCCAGCTATGGACCTGGCTGGAGACCTGGCTTGCAACCTGGTTATGTGCTTGGGCTGGGAATCGAAAAAGTCAAAAAAGTAACCTTTGGGTTCGCAGGCCAGCTGCTTATCCACTGTGCCACCAGCCAGGGCCTAAGTATGATTCTTAAAAGATGCATATTCCCTGGTTCGATTCCTCAGTCAGGGCACATAACCAGGTTTCAAGCCAGATCTTCAGCCAGGTCCTTAGCTGGAGGCAGATGAAAGGCAACCATATGTTGGTTTCTCTCCCTGTCTGCCTCCCTCCCTGCCCTTCTCTATGAAAATAATGAATAAAATTTTTAAAAAGAAAAAAAAATTGTTAAAAGATGCTTATCTCGTAATGTATGTGATAAAATTTGTACTGAAAGCTGCCAAACACTTTAACTAGAATTAGGAAAAAGAACACACATTCAGACTTTGACTCTTGTTACCTTTAGGAGACCATCCTGCCAAAGGTGTCTGGGGTACCTGTCTGGTTCCCACAGATCTACATGCTGGAAAGGAAGGGGAAATAATAGTAGCTGATCTTTAATATAATAAACATTCATTGAACATGAATAGAGGCCCTGTGCTAAATATTTTATTTATTTATTTATTTATCTTTTAAGATTTTATTTATTATTTCCAGAAAGAGAGGAAGGGAGAGAAACAGAGAAACATCAACATATGGTTGCCTTTCACCTGCCTCCAGCCACGGACCTAGCTGGAGACCTGGCTTGCAACCTGGTTATGTGCCCTGATGGAATTGAACCAGCAACCTTTGGGTTTGCAGGCCAGCACCTTATCTGCTGTGCTACCAGCCAGGGCTAAATATTTTATATAAATTAACCTATTTACTTCTCATCCTCAAGATGACAATGCTGAAGCTCAGAGTTTAAGTAACTTGACCAGGTTACAAAGCTGGTAAATGGCAGGGCAGGGATTTAAGCCAGGTATCCAACTCCAAAGGCTGCATTTGGAACACTCTGCTCTACCTAAGTCAGTCCTCAGTGTTATTGCCCAGTTCTTCGACTTCGAGCAAAGCTGCCTTGTCAACGTTATGACAAATTGATACTGAATAGAACGGTGTAATTCAAGGACCTGCTATACTCTTAAGATCTGTGGCATCTTCAATACTGTATGCCATACTTTTGGATCGGACGCTAAAATTTCTGTGTTGCTTTTTCCTTGTCTGACACGAACTCTGTCTTTGGATAAGATACTTAATCGTGGCTGGAAAATGAAAGTTGGTCTAGATAAATCTCCAGTACTCTAAAGTTGTTCCCTAGTGTCTGCGCAACCGGAGATAAAAGGTCTCTTCTCAATAGTGTTTTTTTCACATCTATTCATACCTCCTCACCCATGAAGTTATGACATAATGGTTTATTTCACCTCTCTCAGCATCCCGCCCTAACCCCTACCACATCCAGATTCTTGACTTGTGCCTCCTTGTGCTTCTATCACAGGTGGAGTTTGGGGACTTGGAGAGGCCCCTCCCACCAGGTTCTGGGGGCACACCCCCATCCAAGGCTCAGCATCACCTGCAGCAGGTCCTAGACAGGTTCTACCCAAGGCGCTACAGACATGGGGCACCCCCTGAACAGTTGAGGTAGGCTATGAGGTCTTGCTGCGGGAGACATGGGTGTAGAGTTGGGGAGGTCTTGGAACTGCCGTGAACACGTGTTGGCACTTCACTGGCGCCATTTCTCCATCTGTCCCATCCAGGCACCTAGCTGATCAGCTGACCACAAAGTGGGCCGCACTGCAAGGCTGCTCCCCTCCTGAGTGCATCCGCATCTACCTGACAGTGGCCCGGAAATGGCCCTTCTTTGGTGCTAAGCTCTTCGCTGCTCAGGTGAGAGCCGGGGTTCCCAGCGGAGGGAGTGGCGAGCACTCTCAGGAATGCCGTTTCCCCTGGGGCTGCTGTCCCCATCTGGTGGTTGGAGTCCAGTCTGCGGCACCGGCCTGCAAACCAGCCACCACCAGAGGTCGCTATCTCTCCATCATTCCCCGCCTCCCCTGCCTCACCTGGGTCCAGAACAGTTGGGATGCATTCGTTGCTTCAGGGCCAGGATTATTTCTGGGTGACTCTCATCTTTCCTTCATTGACTTCTTTCTCAATGCTACCCCTGGGAAAAAGAGATAGGATCAACTAATTATAACAGGTGCCCCCACTTGGTCTGGAAAGGGTGACATGTCACCGACCTCCCAGCCTTTTTAAATAGGAGAGAGGAGATCGGGACTGCCCTACTGCAGCCCTGGCAGTGAAAATCGGTCATTCCAGGCACTGTACATTACTGGTCACTTTCCTTACTGGTTGGGTCTAAAGCCTGTAAGAGTTCATTCCTGCTTTCCTATTTCTTTTACAGTCCCTAGGAAATTGATTGAAATAAGATGTACTTTAGGCCGGGAGGTGGAGGGGTGGGCACAACACGGACTGGGTGGAATGCTGTCCATTTCTGAGAGCTAGGAGCGACCAGCTGTTCTCCACACCCATGACAGAGCAGCCGTGGGTGGAGCTCCCCAACCAGTGTGCTCTGGCAGGACAGGGTAGAGGTGCTCCAAGGAAATGATCTCCTCCTACCTGGGGATTGTTAGTAGGTAGCCAGAGCCCCAGGGCCAGAAGCCTCCTGTATAAATACTGTACAGATGCCATCTTTTGTGTTTTTGAAGCAAGGAAAAGTTTGGAAATTCTTACCTAGCAGATCGCTGCATGTGTCTCCTTCCTCACAAAGTGCTCGTTCAGAATCCCTCATTGTGGATATGTCTCATGGGATTGTCCTGTTTCCGCAGCCTTCCAAGGAGAACGCTCTGATGTGGATTGCTGTGAATGAGGATGGTGTCAGCATCCTGGACCACAGCACAATGGTGAGGGCTGACTCCCTGACCCTTCCTCTTCCTGCGTAGTCTTTTCTTCTCTCTGTAGACTCAAAGGCCTGAGTTGAGTGATCATGGTCCCCCTTCCCACTACCCCCTGCCCAAGCACTGCTGTTCTCCAGGCTAGACGTAGTTTGTAGACGTTGAAGCTGTAGCACTACTGTGTGACCACTTCAGATATCTGCCTTTCTGATTAAGGTTACCTGTGCTTAGAAGAGCCCATGATGCTAGTTCCTAGCTCAGAAGGCCGGAGGAAGTTTCCCTAGAACTAACCAGCTCTTTCCCACAGCAAGTGCATGTCACTTACCCCTACTCTTCTGTGATGACCTTTGGTGGCTGCCGTGATGACTTCATGCTTGTGATTAGATCCATTCCAGATCAGAGCTCTGGAAAAAGCCACATTGAGAAGTTGATCTTCCGAATGGCCATTCCCAAGGTGGGTCTGAGAGGTACTAAATATTTTATCCTAATCTGGTAGGAAGAGGTGGGCTTGGACCCTAGCCAGGTAGCTCAGTTGGTTGGAGCGTCACCCCATACACAAAAGGTTATGAGTTTGATTCCTGGTCAGGGCACGTAACTAGGTTGAACAGGTTTGATCCCTGGTTGGGGTGTGTACGGGAGGCAACCTATCAATGTTTCTCTCTCCATCCCCCTCCCTTTCTCCCTCCCTCCCTCTCTCTCTAAAAACAATAAAAATATATCCTCAGGTGAAGATTTTTTTACAAAGTGGTGGGTTTGGAACTTAGAAAGGAAGCTGGTCCCTGGTTGGTAGCACAGTGGATAAAGCGCCAGCCTGCGAACCCGAAGGTTGTTGGTTCGATTCCCCAGCCAGGGCACATAACCAGGTTGCAAACTAGGTCTCCAGCCAGGTCTATAGCTGGAGGCAGGTGAAGGGCAGCCATACATTGATGCTTCTCTCCCTCTCTGCCTCTCTCTCCTTTCTCATCTCTCTAAAAATAATAAATAAAATCTTTAAAAAAAAAAAAAAGACAGGAAGCTGGGGTTATGACAATATTCTAGAAGAGCCCTGTCCCAAATAAAACTTTGGCCTTGTCTATAATCATGATTCCAAAAGGTTCAGGTGGAGCCCTGGCTGGTGGCTCGGTAGATAGGTGCCAGCCTGCAACCCAAAGGTCTCTGGTTCCATTTCCAGCCAGGGCACATAACCAGGTTGCAAGCCAGGTCTCCAGCCAGGTCCGTAGTTGGAGGCAGGTGAAAGGCAACCATACATTGATGTCTTTCTCCCTCTCTGCCTCTCTTCCTTCCCCTCTCTCTGAAAATAATAAAATCTTAAAAAAAAAAAAAAAAAAAAGGTTCAGGTGGGGTTGCATTTCCATAGTCCTGCTGAGCTGGTAGGTGAGGGGCTGGCTAGGGAGGGGACTCCCGTGTTCTCCGCATGACCTTTTCTAGTTCACTTGAGCCTCAGTGCCACGCAGGCCTGTGTCGCTGCTCATGTGCCACCCTGCTGGCAGCAGGCCCTGGATTAGGGCCACTGCATCTTCAAGGTGTTCTCACCTTAAGCCTCATCCTAGATGAAAATGGGCACTGTTTTTGTCCATTGTGTCTGGAAAGTGTTAATGTGGCTCCATTGAGACACAGGTTATACTCCTGTCACAGTCATTTTATTGCAGTGGTGACAATTAAACCTATAACAGCTTTTATTCATTTATTTTTAAAGATTTTATTTGTTATTTTTAGAGAGAGGGGCAGGGAGAGAGGCAGACAGGGAGAAAGACATCAATGTATGGTTGCCTTTCACCTGCCTCCAGCCACAGACCTGGCTGGAGAGCTGGCTGGAGACCTGGTTATGTGCCCTGGCTGGGAATGGAACCAGCGACCGTTGGGTTCACAGGCTGGCCCCTTATCCACTGTGCCACCAGCCAGGGCTTGTCACTGTTTTTTTTTTTTTTAAAGAAAAAGAGGAAAACAATGGAAGAAAAATTTTAAAAAGCATGTTGTCCCAAACTAGTCACAAAGTGCCACCCCTATCCTTCAGGTCTTGTATTCCACCCACAGACCCCTTTTCCTGAAGGGCTTTATTCCCATCGGGTACAAGAAATGCTGACTAGGAAAAATAAGAATTACTGACTCAGAAACCTAACTCCTAACTTACGTTCCTGACCTTTCTGAGAATAACTGGAAACCCTGTTGTTTTAATCCTAAAATTGGAGTTCACCAAATCTCTTAATACCACTTCTGCCAGAAGACAGGGTACACAGACCCTGTCCCCCAGGAAAGCCCCCTCCCCTAGTCTGCAGCTAACCAGGGTGGGGTGCTGCCTCTCATTCTCAGGAAGGTCCTGTGCCTCGCAGAGGACCTCCAGGACTAAACGCACCCATCTCCTTGGGCCCCTGAACCTCAAAGTAATGACCCGCCTTGGACATTTTGTCCCAGTGAGAAAGCCAGTATTCGAGCCAAGACTAGTTCAACTCTTCTGTTTCTGTTGTCTCCTTAGATTGCAGAGGCTACTTTCATCATGGCCAGCTACATGAACCACTGTTCCATAACTGTGAAGGCACCCACCAACCCACCTGTGACCCACCAGCCATGGCAACTGGATGGACGACAGTTCTTTGCTTCTGTCCCTCGTGCTGCCAAGGGGCCAACGTTGCTGTGAATCTCTCTCCCATCCCTTTCTCTACCACTGCCTGGTGCCTCTGGGGTTGGAGATACGTATCCTGGGGCATGATACTACTGTGACGGGTCTAACAGCCCTCTCCCCTCACCCCCGCCCCGGTTTGTTCTGTGAAATGTGTATTTCAGTGTCCATGAGGCCTTTACTCTCTAGGTGCCTTATAATCTTTCAGGGCCCAGCTTTTTAAAATCTAGACCCAGCACAAAAACCACTCTTATTTTTTCCTACAAGAACACTGAGCTCTGGATGCTGCCTACTTCTAGACACAGACAGGGATGTTACTGGTTACTGGGGGCGTCAGTGCTGCATGTCAGAGTTTTCCCCACTGATACCCCTGGGAGGCTAGTATTTTTAATATTGTACGTGGTCCTTAAATGGGGATTTATACTTGAAGTTTTCCCGACATCTCTGAATAGGGCTCAAATTTTTAATTCACTTGAATTCTGACAAAGCCTAGAACTCAATAAAACTGGACTTCCTTTCCCACTTGGAGGGAAGAGAAACAGAATCACCTTTTCCCTCCCCCTTCTGCCAATGAGTAGTTCTGCAGGGCCCCTTCTGGGGCAGCAGGTCCTGTCTTTGCAGGACAAGCTCTCTCCCTGCTGAGACCGAAGCTGTTCTCCCTCACATTGGACTGTATGTCCAACTGGGTACAAGCAAAGGCAGGGGGTAGGTCTAACCTGACCTCTCGGTGTCCCATTTTAACTACTGGACAAGGGCTCAGTGAAGGCTGCGCTCACAACTGTGGGACGAGGTGGTCGTCACTTGTTTCCAAGACCAAGCAAATGCGCTCAGCTTTTGCCGCTCTGTGGGCCACCGGAGACAGAAGACCCCCCCGCCCCAGGCTCATGGGCTTGGATTCACTCCTTAAGACTTCTGGGGAATTTCCTCAGGGAATTAGTTTGAGGGCAGAGGACACATGATATTTGTCCTAGCCTAGAGTATCAGGTGAAGGAAATGGAAGGTTTCTTTCACCTTTTGCCTTTCTAACAAAACCAGTATTCCCCTACCTCCAACTGAGAACTTCTGTTGAGTACAGAGATGATCTTTGTTTCCACCCTCCCCTAACAGGGAAAAAGACAAAAGAGTTCATTGGTACTCTGAAATCCCAACACTGACGCAACTGAGTTTTATTTCACAGCTCTAAGACAGTCTTACCATTTGTCAATAAAGTGCTGTAGCAGTAGCACCAAGAACCAAGCCTTTAATTCCAACAAAGTGTGTGTGTGCATGAGCGCATGTGAGTGGCATAACGCAAAACTGCGTGGCCAGAACTAGTTTACGTGAGCACCTCAGCTGCAGTACGCTTGCCCTCATCCTTTACACTAATAAGCATGATGAAAAAGCACATCAGAGCATCTTTTATTTATTTTTAAAGATTTTTATTATTTTTAGAGAGAAGGGAATGGAGGAAGAGAGGGAAAGAAACATCAATGTATGGTTGCCTTTCGAGTGCCTCCAGCTGAGGACCTGGCTGGAGACCTGGCTTGTAACCTGACTGGGAATCTAACCGGTGACCCTTTGGTTTGGAGGCCGGCGCTCAATCCATTGAACCACACCAGCCAGGACTAGAGTGTCTGCCTTTCAAGTGGACTTGACTTTGCAAGGCTGGCAGTTTTACAGCTGTCTCTCATTTCTGTTCCTGCCTTTCACCAGCATTTGGGATCTAGCTGGAACATTTCTGCCTTGAACTACTTGACATGTCCCATGTACCACAGGCTTCTGAACAACCCCTCCAGCGTTGGTGTAAAAGGCAGCTGTGCTTTTGCAATACCCTGAATGTCTCTTAGGGCCCATGAGGATAATATTATCTACCGGGGAGATTTTTTTTTTTTTTAATTGGGATCCCAAAGGAAAAGTAAGCAAGGATGGGGCTGTGTTCATACTAAATTTGGAGGTCAAGCTATTTCTCCCACTTTTACCTCCTTCCCAACCCTTCAGGAATTCTCCCGTTGTTTATGAGTTTTATATAGGAGAAACTGCCTTATAAACAAAGGCTTCTATAATTTGCATGTTTATTTGTTAACATGCCTGGAAACCAAAGTCGAATTTCTGTCTGGCCTTTTTGTCTCATCACTTGGCAAAAGAAATTTTTGAAACCATACACAATACTAATAGAAGAGTATTAATGTGCTTGATGCCACGACTGCAGAAATGCCACGTTCATGTTGGTCAACAAAAAGCAGCTGTCTGTGAACCAGACAATTATTGAGTTTGTTTAGGAAGGAGATCTATTTATTAAGAGAGTCATCATAAATTAACCCTGTACAGACACAAGAGCCAGGTGGATGGAAACTTGTCTTTTAGTAGGACATTTCTCCCTAACCCAGTACCTGAAAGGCTTGACTTCATTTCTTAATTTTTATGCAAGGTTACTATACAGTTGGAAATTGTCTTTCTCAATAGATCTGACACTACTGTCCCATTGTTCTGTTCTACAGATTTCAACAAAAGTAAACTTGAATGTGCTTAGGACTTGCATAAAGTGCCTTCTATCGACATTACCTTTGACATATTGTTTCTTACGGTCTCCCTTCAGGTGGTAAAGTAGGCCATACCAAGGGGAGCACTGAAATACACAGAAATACTTTGCCCAACACCACACAATGAGTTGGGCTTCCAATCACCTGATCTGAGATCCTTGGCATCCATCCTGGTTCCTAGGACCATGTCCCATGTCCCATGTCCACATGATGGTTTAGAATATAGAAAATGCACCGGTCCCTAGGGCTTAGCAGTCATTTCCCATGGAAGACAATACTGGCCTTCTGAATGCTGGGACTCATGGGCTTGTGGGTGTGGCTTTCTGGTGTGCCAGGATCTCCTGGCAGCTCCTGTACACTTCAATCAAGCAGTCCAGCCGGGGCTTGGCACTCTGAATTCCAAAGGGAGAAATGCGCACAGTCAAGATGAACGTAAGAGAGTGCTTAGCAGTGCTGTATCCATGTGCAACCTCAATCTCACCCACATCAAGGGGTCAATGTGGCACAGATGTGAGCTCAGAAAGGCAGAAGTTCAGGCCTCACAGCACCTCAGTGGAAAAGTCCCTAACTGGACCTACGGCCCAACATGTGAGTTGTGTGAAGCAAGATCGCAAAAGACCTTTTTTAATCTGTATAAATTTCATGATCTCCATCTAAGAATAAGATGAAGAATAACAAGGAGACCCTATTGGGAAGTGTCACAGCTGTGAAGCAGTTCTCATTGATAAGAAGGGCAGTTTAATATGTAAATATTGAAAAATATTTTGTATAATGAAATGTAATACAACCAAAATTAAAAGAAAGGTCACAGAATGGGAAAAAAGATACGTTGAAATCATATTTAATAAAAGTCTGCTACCAAAACATAAATTATTACAAACGCATAATCAATATCTAGATTCTGCTTGACTAATAGAGGAGAAATGGAGAGTTTAAAATGAGAGGAGATACTAATAGGTAAATACAAGGAAATATGAAAAGTTTGTCATTTAAAGATACAAATTTTTAAGCTTTAAATTCCTTTACCTACATACTAAACTAAAAAATAAGCCCACTGTTAGCCAAGACTGTAGAAGGTAGGCACAAATTTCCCACAGTATGCTGAAGTTGTTCAATTTCTGGAGCCAAATTTCAAACGCTGTAAAAATCCCATGAAACTATTCATGAGCTTTAATAAAATAATTTTAAGCTATAATGAAAAAGAATTTTAGCTGCCTTAAACCTTTTGTGAAATAGGGCAGTGAGGGAAAGATAAATGCATACATAAATTATACACCTATAAAGTAATTTATTATAATTGTGTTTTTTAATAAGAGCAAAACAAAAAATAACCTAGATATGGTTTCAAAAGCTAGCAACAGAGTGGCTAAATACTCAACATGATGGTGTAATTTTTAAAATAATAAATACAATGGCCTTTATAGATACATGAAAATATGCATGTTAGCTCTTAAAAGATATAAAACAATAGTACATGTAGATCAGTAGTAACATCTATGTAAAATTATATTGGTCAAACTGACAAAGTATTGGAGAACAATGATTTATAGGCAAATTTATAGGCAGCTGCATATTTTTCTCTAAAATTTGTATTCATAGTATCTCTGGAGTTATATTTTTCTCAGAAAGGAGCTAAAATAACTAAAATCCTAACTCACTATAAACAGCTGTTGGGTATCCTCAAGTATTCATGAACTTAAGTAGCATATGCAGAGAGTGGGGGAAAGGCAGAGAATTCCTTCGGAGAAGAAAGCTAAGCAAGGTGTTCTGTGCTTACCTGGAAGACAGGTACTACTTGCGATATCCCACATGGGTCCATTGGATCATTCAGTAAAATGCAGAGGTAGTAAATCACCTTTTGCTGTAAGAAAATAAACCAAATAGCAGTGTTCTAAGTGAAACTCACTTTGTTTTCTTTTTCTTCAGGGACAGCTAAAACAATTTCATAAAGGTTATCTCTAAGTGGTAGAACACTTGATAGCTTTTGAGGTGAGAGAAAAGCATATTCTCTTGCTTTAAGTGAAAAAAACAAAAAACAAAGGATGAAACACCACCAATGATAACAACCAGAGATGATTCTAAAACTGAGCCAGATCGATCCCCAGTCAGGGCACATAACGAGGTTGCAAGCCAGGTCTCCAGCCAGGTCCATAGCTGGAGGCAGGTGAAAGGCAACCATACATGGATGCCTCTCTCCCTCTCTTTCCCCTCTCTCTCTAAAAATAATAAAATGTTTAAATAAATAAAATGAAACTGAGCCAGAAAATAAAGTAATGCTGACTTCCTACCCATGAAAAACTGCTGTACTTTTTAACAATAAAGGAACAACCCTGGTTGGTACGGCTCAATGGATCAAGTATTGGCCTGTGAACCAGTCAGGGCACATGCTCGGGTTGCAGGCCAGGTCCCCAGCTGGTTATGTGTGAGAGGCAACTTCACACTATGTTTCTCTTCCTCTCTTTCTCCCTCCTTTCCCATCTCTAAAAATATACATAAAACCTTTTATAAATAAATAAAAATAAAGGGCTATATATTTTTCCAATACAAGTTTCACTTTTATGGCTTTTAGACATGTCAGTCAATCCAAAAGAACCACTACAAGTACTGGAACAAAGCATCCTCAAATTTAATTTTTGACATCTAATACTTTCTGTATTAGAACAGTTCAGATCCAGGCACACCACAAGGCAGCCTCCCCAGAGATGCTTATAATAACACTTACACACTTACCATGTAAATAGCTTCATTAATGATAACATCCTTCACCTTGCCCATCTCAATGAAAGTGGTGCTTTCTTTGCCAGAGGCATAGGATGAAGTCAGCTGGATGCCAAGGGAATCAATGATTAACAGAGTCTCCTGATCAATCTTCACAAAATGGAGGTAACCAAGCAGGCCTAAGAGGGTGATGAAGATGGCAGCAGAGAGGATCATGCTGTTCTGAAGAGAGAGCCAGACACAGGCAGTAAAATTACCAGGTGGTCTTCTGCATATACCTACTGTGTAGTAAGTCAACTCTAGACAATGCAGAAAAAAGGCCTTTGTTCTGCTGTGAGTTGAACAGATGAGAAGGACACACGTGGAGGAAGAGATCACTTGCGTTCTGTAGAGCTGTGAAAGCATATGATGATGAAAACACCCAGACAACAAATGGATAGGTCTGTGAGAGAGAACCTCCATCAGCAAAATATCCACCATCACACCACTCAGATTTTTCGGCCAAAACTGCAGCTTAAGGATGCAGACCTTTCCCTCTCATGCTCCCTCAGAAGTATAATGCAAAATCACAGATTGAACAATAATAAAACACTTGGCACAATATAGATACTACTCAGTAACTACACCCCTTTCTAAAAGAACTTGGAGTGAATCATGAGTGGGTCCCACTCCTGCCAATGATTGGTTTAGAAATGGACACATGACACAACTCTGGCCAGTGAGATATGAGGGGACATCTGCTGGAGGGGCTTTTGTAAAACTAAGTCCATCTTAAAAAGAGATCTAAAGAAGATCAAGTCCCTTTATCCTGAGGTTTTGATGTCTGGAACTGTTGCCTATGGACTCTGTCAGACCACCTGGAAAGTGGAAATCTTGGCTGAGGAGTGCACCAAGATGAATGAATGAATAAATAAAATAAACCAAAACCATCTACTGAGCCTCCTACGTACGTCCTGACTTCTTATTTTGTTAAATAATAGAGACATCATTTAGAGCTCTTTTAGTTGTTTTGTGTTGTGACTAACTCATGGGTCCAAACTGACTGATTAGCTGATATGACTAACTGATGTGTTAAGGGCTCAAAATGGTATTTATTCCTTTGATTCTAAGACACATTTACAACCTTATATCATTTCTGGTTGAAATGTGCTTTTCTAGTGATGTGTGCTTCTTTCATGTGACATTGCTTTCTTTTTTCCATACAGTTGTATAGAAGGATAGCACAGGAAAAAGAATCATGGACCTGGACTCAAAAGAGGTTCAGTAATGTATGATCTATTCCTTGAGGGCAGGAATTGTCTTATTATTGTTACTGACAAGATACCCTCCTTGACCTAACTCCAGTTAAGCTCTTCTAAGTCTCTGACCTTGGTGTAGCAAGAATCTTGCTAAGTCAGTTTAGACAGAACCAACCCCCACCCTTAATATCTGATCACCCTGGCCTGTCTTCAGCAAGAATCCTGTCAAGTCACTTTACCCCTGATGTTTCCTTTTAGTAATTTCCTGTCCACTGACCAGCACCCTGCTCCTTGGCTATAAATTCCTACTTATTGGCCCTGGCTGGTGGCACAGTGGATAAGGCGCAGGGTTGTGAATCCAAAGGTTGCTGGTTTGATTCGCAGTCAGGGCACATAACCAGGTTGCAAGCCAGGTCTCCAGCCAGATCCATAGCTGGAGGCAGGTGAAAGGCAACCATACATTGATGTCTCTCCCTCTCTGCCTCTCTCCCATCCCCTCTCTCTAAAAATAATAACTTAATTTTTAAAAATTCCTACTTGTCTATGCTGTATTCAGAATTGAATTCAGTTCTATACTAAGGTCTCTTTTCTCCTATTGCAATAGCTTCTGAATAAAATCTGTTTTTACCATTTTACTGAGTGGCTCTTATTTTCTTTGAAAGTGCCTTTCTCTTTCTTTCTACCTAATATATACTAAATGTTAGATCAGGGGTCTGCAAACTATTTAGGCCTATGATTTATTTTTGCCTGGTCCACCTTGAGTTAAGAATGGTTTTTACATTTTTTTTAATAAAGATTTTATTTCATTATTTTTAGAAAGAGGGGAAAGGAGAAAGGCAGAGAGGGAGAGAGACATCAATGTGTGGTTGCGTTTCACCTGCCTCCAGCCACAGACCTGACTGGAGACCTGGTTTGCAACCTGGTTATGTGCCCTGGATGGTTTTTACATTCTTAAAAGGGTTGTTAAAAGAAAGAAAGACCAAAAAAAGACAAAGAAAAACAGAAAGAAAAAAAGAAGAAGAAAGAAAAGAAAAAAAAAGAAAGACAGGTTGCAAGCCAGGTCTCCAGCCAGGTCTGTGGCTGGAGGCAGATGAAAGGCAACCACAAATTAATATCTCTCTCCCTCTCTGCCTCTCTCTCCCAAAATAATAAAATATTTAAAAAAAGAAAGATATGAGACAGAGACGTGTTAAGCCTAAAATATTTACCATTCAGCCTTTTTTTTTTTTTAAAGGTTTTATTTATTATTTTTTAGAGAGAGGAGAAGGGAGAGAGGCAGAGAGAGAGAGAGACATCAATGTATGGTTGCCCTTCACCTGTCTCCAGCTACAGACCTGGCCGGAGACCTGGCTTGCAACCTGGTTATGTACCCTGACTGGGAATCAAACCAGTGACCTTTGGATTCACAGGCTGGCGCCTTATCCACTGTGCCACCTGCCATGGCTCCCATTCAGCCTTTTAAAGAAAGTTTGCTTATCTCCAAGCTAGATAACTATTTGTTGATTAATGAGTGGTGGATGGAAAAAAATCTATGTACTATGTACTGAGTGACTGACTCTAAAAGTATCTACTTTGAGTTAATTAAATGCTTAGTATCTAGTCTTGTACAGTTTGCACTGGATAAGCATTATGGAAAAACGGAGAAGTAAAATTCAGTCAAAAAAAAAAAAAATTCAGTCCAAGCTCTTATTAGAGGCAAGATTCATACATAAAATATGTTTAGTACTGACCATAAATGCCTAAGAAAAGATTATGGGGGTTGGGGGGCAGCAAATTAAAGCACACAGGAACATCCCATGAGGACTTGCAAGGAAGCAAGAGTTAATTGGTGCAGAGGAGGTGGTGGTTATTGATACGCACTTTTAGTTGTGAAAAGGAAGGGGAAAGAACATCCTAGGTTGGAATAATTAAGGTAAAAACCTGGAATTTTAAGAGAATTGTGAATTCAAAAACTGGAAGAAGGAAGAGCAGTAGATGCTTAGGAAACATCAGCTTCTTAGGAAGGTAATCCTTTCCTAACCTTTATTACTACCTCCATTTTTTAATACTTCATTTTTCTAATGATTCAGTATTTATTTAGGTTGAAGTTAGCCATGTTTTAATGAAGTCCCTCATTAGATTTCTTCCCACTCCTAGCTGAGATTCCTTGCTCTGACACATAGTTTGTCATAGGAGGAAAGATAAGAAATTTTGGTACACAGAGCCCTTAAGAAGTACTCAGTGGAGTTTAAAGGAAGATGAGGTTACTGAGTCCTGGCACTTGAGGCGGCTAAGTGGTACCATGATGAGAGAGACAAGTACAAAAGGGAGCTAGAATAAAAAACAAACCTCTTTATTAAAAAACAGTGTCCAAGCAAGCCCTCCCCTGAAAAGGGAGACATCATTATTTAATGAAAAAGAAAGGGTTTCAGCATCAGACAGCCTGGGGCTTGAAGCTGAAGTATGCCAGGTTCTGGCTTTGTGACTCGGATAATATTACTCTTTCTGAGCTTTGGTTTTCTCCCCAGGCTACAATGAGGCATTCAGAAAAGCAGCTGGCACTCAGTGGGCATTTAATAAGTACTGTCCCCTCCTCCTCACATGACTACGTGGCCAGGACTCAGACTAGTATTAAAATTCAAATAATCACCATGCTCTGAAATTGCTGTGATGGTGAAACTCTAACAGAGGCAATCAAAGATGCAGTAATGGAAGCAATATCCAAATTATAAAAATAAATAGCCCTGCTGGACTTCCTTAGCTCTGATCAGCTCACTCCGGGAATAATATATTCAATTCAGAGCACTACACAGGAAACTGAGAAGGGCAATTAGGGTGACTCCTTTTATTCGAGGACTGTCCCCAAAACTACTGCATGTGACCCTCATAATCCTGTGGAGCTGGCATGACAGATATGGCTCAGAGAATAAATAGGAATGAGTCTGGAAACTGGGCCTAGAAACCACCCATCTCCGAAATTTCACAATTTTTTGCAAGTACTTGAAGTTGGGGGATCAATTGGGAGGGAGGAGGGGGGTCAGATTGCCTTGAAAAACTGAGATTAGGAAGAACTGTCAATATCAAGCTCTTGTGTGAGTATATACTTACGCTACACAAACCCACACACACAATGGAGACAAAGACAGCTTCCAGGAAACTTTGTATAAGGCATCGTTAAGCAGTGATTCTTCTGAGGAGTGGAGGTGAGCTGATTCACTTAACCGTTCTCTGAGCCCTTGGAATTGAGTTACTGTGAGCATGTGCTACCTAAAGCACGTGCAAGGTCAAGTTTTAGGCTCTCGTGCAAGGACTAGATGGATGATGGCTGGAACCACACAGCACAGCAGCGACCCAAGAGAGGGAGAAAGTACAGGAGCACAAACTTCACGAAACGTCATCTCAAATGCTGTGCAGCAGCGGGATGGCGTCCCCGAGCCAGCGAGTTCCCGCCCTCCAGCCCTAGAGCTGCGGCTGGAAGGTCCCGCAGGAGGTCCAGGCAGGATCCCAAGACCCCAAAGACCCTTCCAAACTCGAGTCCCGGACACCGCCCGCGGAAGTAGGGGACCGGCCATTACCTCGCAAAGGGTGAAGAGTCCGTAGGCCGCTAGCCACACGGTGCAGGTGACAGCGGTGAGCGAGCGCAACGACAGCCGTGGGCAGCTGAGGCAGAACTCCCGGCAGGATGGTGAATAGTAGCGGCGCTGCAGGGCCAGGCGGCCGCCGTAGATATCCGAGAAGCTCAGCTCGTCCTCCATGGCCGGAGGGCGCCCACCCGCCGCGCCGCCGCTCTAGCCGCCGGCCCCCAGCGGTCGGCCGGGTCCTCTCGCCGGCTCCGGACCCACTTCCGGAGAGCGGGGTTGGCCACGCCCCTCCCCACGCTGCGCGCAGCCTCAGTTCCGCGCCGAGAGCTTAGGGCAGGTCTTGCCAGGTGGCTTTTTTGGGCTCCGGCTGGGTTCGGATTCTAAGATTGTCTACTCCAAAACCTCAGCTAGGGGGCCAGCAGCTCAGCAGACAGCTTCATACCAATATGAACGTGCCTTTTCTTGATACACTGATTTCTGGTTCTAAGCCAGAGCACTCCCCAAGGAGACAGTCCACGGGCATTCATTCATTCATTCATTCATTCATTCATTCAGGTAGTTCTGGGTGCTGAGGGTACAGCAGTGAACAATATTGGCAAGGACTCTGCTGTCTTGCAGCTTCCTTCCTGGTAAGAGAAGCAATATGGAAATAATTTCAGAGAGTGCTGTTGGCAACACTATGACCCGCAGAGGTAGCTTGGGGACTTGCAACAGTGCTGTAAGGAAAGCCTCTCGGAGGAAAGCCATTGGACCTACAAGGATGAGGCGCCAGACTGGTCTTAGGAGCACTGGAGGCGGGATTTGTCTGGAAGGAAGATCTGGAAAAGAAAGGCCTCTGAAGCTGGAACACGGTTGGTTGGTTGGAGGAATCAACGATCAGAGAGGCTGATGCATGGGGAATGCGGTTGGAAGCTGGGGAGGTAGGTTAAGGGCCACATCGAGGAGGGTCTCGTAGGGCCTGATATGGAGTTCGGATTTCACTGCCTGGGAGTTCTCCCCCCAAAACCACTGAGTGGAGCATTGAGTAGGCAGACAAGTCCTGGCTGGGAGGTAAGCAAGAGTGGAAGACGCAGAAAGTAATGGACAATAAAATTAATAAACTCATGAGTAATTGCGGCCTGTGGGTTCCCTCTTTCTCCTTAGGATATAGCCCAAGAATGGTAGTGTGGCCTGTTAAAGAGTTATGGTGCTTCAGGCCTGAGTCAGCATCATGTATTAAATAATTGATCCCTTTGTGTATAAAGATAAATCGCATAACGGTCTCACCAGCTTTAAGTCTGATGAAAATGAGGTTAAGTTTCTCTATCTTCATTCGAGATTTTGTTTCCCTTTTTTTTCCTAAAAGATTTCCTTCAGGCCCTGGCTGGTAGCTCTCAGTTGGATAGGTGCTGGCCTGTGAACCCAAAGGTCGCTGGTTCGATTCCCAGCCAGGGCACATAACCAGGTTGCAAGCCAGGTCTCCAGCCAGGTCCATAGCTGGAGGCAGTTGAAAGGCAACCATACGTTGATGTTGCTCTCCCTCTCTGCCTTCCTCCCTTCCCCTGGCTCTAAAAATTATAAATAAAATATTTTTAAAAAGTTAAAGATTTCCTTCAAGTATTGTGTTGTTTTTCCAACTTGTGTATCCTGAATCTTACCACACAATATACCCCTCTCATTTTGGAAATATCATGTGATATCTTTTATGATTATAGAACATAGCTTTGGTTGTTGTGAATTTTTTTTAAAGTACAAAAAAGAAGAAAACTTTAAACCACCCATGTATCCGCCACTCAGAAATAAACACTGTCAGTGTTTTGGAGGAACCATTAATCCTAGAGTCCTTACCCTGGACTCCATGGGTAAAAGTGGAGTTTCATCTTTAGTTTCACTAACTTCTAATTAAAATTCAACATTTCTTTTGATTATGTATGTAAGCAACAAACCAATTAGTGTTAGCAGTACTTGTGATTTTTGTCAGTGATTGAAACCCCAAATACATTCATTTCACAATAATTGTTACATACCTCCAAATGTCATTTCTACTCATCTCTACTTCAAAATTGCAGTAATTATTAGACCTACAACTATATCTTGTCATCTAATGTGTCAATAGAGACACATTACTATAGCATTAAAAAAATATTTTTTAACTTTAGTTTTTTTAATTTTGTGCATTTTATTCATTTTTAAACATTATTATAAAATAAAGGGTCCATTAGATTTACCACAACTACAGAGGGTCTGTACCACAAAAAAAGGCTAAGAACCTGTGCAGTCAAGAGAAGTTTACAGTATAGAGTCATAGAAGAAGAAAAAAAAAGACAACAAGATGTACTTAATTTTTTAAAGTATTAAATTATTAGGGATGAATAGTATGGTAACATAATTACAAAATCTTTATAACCACTTTTCTCTGTCAGATCAGAGCAGCATCTTAAAACTCTTGATAGGGACTCGAATGTTGAAAATTTTAGTTTCAGGTAACAGCTCATAAACTTAGTAATCAGTGTATATAAAAAGCTATTGATTTAGGAACTGGAGGAATGACTCACCTTGACTACAAGGGACCATAAGCAGTTCTACTTTTGTGCCTCAGGGGGACCAAAAGCCATCAAGGTGCTATCTAAGCCATTGTACTCAGGGGTGAGCTGCCTACCTCCCAGGGCACATATAGAAGAATGCTGAAGCTTTTATCTCATTAACTTTTTCCCTGAATTCCAAACCCCTTACCTTCATTTTTCCTATCTTTATAAAAGGGCTTGTTTATAACGGAATTTAAGACAGTCTGTTAGGGTGTAAACCCACTGTCTTCTCAGATCTGCCAACCATCTGAATAAAGCACCCATAAAGATTCATTCCCTATCACTTAGTGGGTCTGGTAAATGACAGGCAGCACAAACACCAACTTTTCCGGTTTCACTCTGTCATGCAGTTTGGCACCTCAGTAGAAATTGAAACCTATGTATTTGCCATTTACCTTGAAGCCACCTGGGAAATGAAGTGACAAGTTATCTTGGTCATGACCCTGTAAGAAGAGCAAGGGGTGATTCTTGAAGCTCTCAGTCTTGGACTTACTTCAAAGTATTAACAAGCCAAAAAAGTCCAGTGGACTATAGTAGCAACAAAGGGCAGCTACTGAAAAGAACTTAGAATTAGTTAGCAGTTGGCAGGTTTCCCACAGGAGGTTTAATATCTTTTTGCAGGATCACTGAAGAAGTCTCACAACTAGTTCCCAGGTAAATTCTATTCTGGAGAAGCAGAGAAAGGAAGCCTGAGAAACGTGTACTTATTATTTGTCAAGGTAGGCTAACTGCTATTAAAAATTTTTTTTTTTTTTTAGTGATTTAACACAATAACTGGGTATGGATTGTCTGTCTACAACACCATTTGGATGCTTCTGGTCAGATGGCTGGTAATGTTTGCCAAGTGTGATTCAGAAACCCAAGCTCTTTCAGTCTAGTGGTTTCACCATCCCTGGAGCCTCCTTATGATCCCCTCCATTGGGATCCTCTGCACCTGGCCAATAGGTGAAGGGCAAGAATGGAGGATTATACATGGGAGGATTTTATACCCAGCCCTTTTACCTATATTTCATTGGCTGGAACTCATCAATACGCTTCTACCTACCTTCAAAGGAGGCTGGGAAACAGGGCCTATCAAGTGAGGAAAGAGGAGAGATTTGATGAACAACTAGTCAGTCTAAATTCTGGCTATAAGAACCAGAAATACATTTGAGTAAATTGAGCATCATGGTGTCAGTACACAGGAATAATCTGACTTACTTTTTTTTTTAATATATATTTTTAAAGATTTTATTTATTACTTTTTAGATAGAGAGGGGAAGGGCAAGAGGCAAAGCGGGAGACATCAATGTATGGTTGCCTTTCACCTGCCTTCAGCCATGGACCTGGCTGGAGACTTGGTTCACAACCTGGTTATGTGTTCCCTGGCTGGGAATCGAACTATTTTTTTTTTTTTTAAGATATTTATTATTTTTAGAGAGAGGGGAAGGGACATCAATGTGTGGTTGCCTTTGACCTGCCTCCAGCTGTGGACCTGGCTAGAGACCAGGCTTGCAACCTAGTTATGTTGCCCTGGCTGGGAATCGAATCAGCAACCTTTGGGTTCACAGGCCAGCACCATATCCACCGTGCTACCAGCCAGGGCCCTGATTTACTTTTGATAAGATGGGTAATTATTTCTACTGTTAAAAGTTATTCTTGGAACCTGAGTGTCTATGAATATGAATAGTAATAATAAAAAATTTAGCCCTGACCCATTTTGCTCAGTTTTTGGGCATCGTCCTACAAAGTGAAAGGTCACCAGTTCTATTCCTGGTCAGGGCACATGCCTGGGTTGTGGGTTCTGTCCCTAGACTGCACCGAGTGCATAGGAGAGGCAACTGATCGATAGTTCTCTCCTTCCCCTCTCTCTAAAGATAAATAAATAAATTTAATATATGTGATATTTTTTCTTTTTTAAAAAATTTTTATTTATTATTTTTCAGAGAGGGGAAGTGAGAGAGGCAGAGAGGGAGAGAAACATCGATGTATGGTTGCCTTTTACCTGCCTCCAGCCATGGATCTGGCTGGAGACCTGGCTTGCAACCTGGTATGTGCCCTGGCTGATAATCAAACCAGCGACCTTTGGGTTCGCAGGCCGGCACCTTATTCACTGTGCCATCAGACAGGGCTAAATAAAACTTTTTAAAAAGCCCCTTTACTATTTTCCTACACTGGTGGAAAATTGCTGCCTTAGACTAATACCGCCTTGTTTTGCCAAGACTTAAAAGACATTTCTTTGTTAGACCAGCAGGGGGAGACAGGTATAAAATTTATCCTCTGAAATACACTGCCTTACACTACTAAAGCTGCTTGGAGTTAGGACAGTGCCATGGAGACTTCTGAAAAATGTTGGAAAGCAGCATGTAAGTTTGCATCGGGTGAAATATTTTTCAGGTCTTTACATAAAAATTTATTTTGGTAGGACTAACATCCAGATTCCTACAAGCCATAGTGTCATGGTTAAGAATTTGGAATCTGGATTCACAGAGCTCTGCACCTTCCAAGCTATGTGACTTTGGGAGAATTACTTATGTCCTCTGATTCTGATTCCTTGTCTTTAAACTAGTCCATATAGTAGTCCCCCTTATCCCTGGGGGTATGTTTTAAGACTCTTAAAACATCTTAGTGGATGCATGAAACCAATGATAGGACTAAACCCTATATATACTGTGTTATATCCTATACATACATACCTTTTACTTAAAGCACTTTACAGCTTCTGTCTGGCATAACTGAATTACTTAGCATCATTACTCTTGCACTTGAGAGCCATTATTGAGTAAAATAAGGGTTACTTGAACACAAGCATTGATGCAATACTCCAAGACTGCTTGCTACTAAGTGACTAACAGGTATCTTATACAGCTGTGCATATGCCTGGCAAAGGGAGATTCATGTCCTAGGCAGGACAGAGCAGGACGATGGAGCAACTCAGAATGATTCACAACTTAAAATTTAGGACTTGCTAATTTCTTGAACTCTCCATTTAATCTTTTTGGACCATGGTTGACTGGATAACTGAAACCTGGGAAAGCAAAACCAAAGATAAGGGGAGCCTGCAATTCTCTACAGAATTATTCGAGGGCCAAAAATTCTAAGAACCATTGTTGGTTACTATTATTAAAATATTATTAATACTCTAGTTATTGTTATTTTCAGCCTTTTAGCCTCTCTAAAATTTAGAAATTGTCCAGATATGTTGCTATGCTTGGGTTTTAACACCAGTGCTCCGGTTATTCAGGTCAAGAATTGAAAACGTCTAGAAGGTATTTGTTTTGTAAATCCTAATCCCGCCCATCCACAATACCTAAAATAGGTGGGATTTGATTAACGTGCCTGGCCCAGAGAGCTCCAATCCAGGAGCCGGTAGATGCCCGCTTAGTCTTGGCAGGGCACTTACGGAGGGTCGGTCAGGTCAGCCCAGTCCCAGCCCAGTCAGCCCTTCCTCGGTCAGCGAGAGCCGGCCACTTCCCGCGAAGGGACACACCCGCCCGTCACACGCACTTGCCGGCCAGACCCCGCTCGTGTCTTTGTGACGTCAGCCGCAGGGTCTCGTCCCTGGAGGGAAAGCCGGCTGGGCGGCGGGGTCCAATCAGTGGAGGTGTGTCCCGGCCCCGGGGCGCAGGGGGCGGGGCCTGCGGGAAGGTGTGCGGTGGGCTGGCTGGGGGCACGGCCGGCGGGGCGGGGCCGTGACGTTTCGGGGCTGCGGAGTGCGGCTCGCGCTGGGTAGGTGAGAGCAGCCGCGGGTGCTGGTGCTCACTTGAGGCTGCGAGCCGCTCGGAGCACCCGTCGCTTGGCAACGTCCGGCGCTGCCCACAATGCCCCTAAGAAGCAGCCTCTCGCGTCTCCGGACGCAAGTGCATTTCGTCCTGAAAAAGTCCGTCCACTCCGTGGCTGTGATTGGAGCCCCGTTCTCACGCGGGCAGGTGAGAACTAGCGCCCGGCGCCGTGGGGCAGGATCTCCGCCCTCCCCGGGACCCGGGACCCGGGACCCGGGACCCGGGACCCGGGACCCGGGACCCGGCGGGGGACGAAGGAGCGGAGAGGATGGGGAGAAGCGCGGTGGGGACGTACTGGTGGGTTCCCGCAACTGGACACCGGGAAAGCACGTGGGGTTTTCTCCGCAGGAAATGGGGAAGGAGGGAGGGGATGGAGGGTATCCTTTGTGCTCGTCGGACCGGGGACGAGGAACTGGCGGATGTCTGCGGCCTCCGGGCGAGAGGAGGAGAAAGTCGTGGGTCCCGCCTGGGGTGATGGAGGAGACAGAAGGAGGGAGCGGATTCCACGGAGGGGCTAAGGAGGAGAAGCCGGCCTGAATCCTCGGTGGGAAGTAGAGGGAGCCAGGGTTGGAAAGAGCGATCTCGAAGAACTCGCGGTCCATTCTCTGAGCCTTAACTGGGAAGCAGTTTGGCTCCCGCTGCTGTAGCGGCAGGAGGACGGGAGGGGCTCTTTGTTCTCTTCAGCGAAAGAAACCGGCAGCCCTGGAAGGCTCCCTGGCTGGGACGCCCGGGATCTGGCCACTGCCTGCCACACGCACCCAACAGCCAGATCCTTACCAGGCTCCGCCTGTCTGGCCTCCGCTTGCCTTTCACCGATGGGGGTGGGAAGGTTAATCTGATCCAGTGATTGTTGTTTTCCCTTCCTCCCCTGCAAGTGTTTGAAATAATCAGCCCTCAGGTTATAGCGATAGTGTCAGGTTTTCAGAGGCGTCAATTGGGAACTCAGGACGCTTTCCATCCAACATTTTTACCTATCACGTAGAGAAGTCTAGAAATAAACAATTCAAAGTTTAAAATCGCACGCTCTAGCAGTCAGTCCTGGCGGAGAACATAATCATCCCTTTGTCCAGTGTACCCACGCTGTATGCACCCCCCACTGGTTAGTCACTTAGCCTTCTTAGTTGTCAGATTGTTGAGATATCGCAGTGCTTGCTAAGGTAATGGTTCTGTTTGATTATTACTGTGCCTAATTTATAATAAACTTTATCACAGGGGCTGGTACTATCTGCAATTTCAGGCATCTATGGGAGTGCCTTGGAATGTATCCCTGTGGGTGGATAAAGGGGGAATTACTGTACAGTATAGCAGATTTCTGTATTTTTGTGAACTATAGTCATATTTTCAATCATCTTCCTTCACGTCTCACTGTGTAACTTTCATGACAGAAAAGAAAAGGAGTGGAATGTGGCCCTGCTGCTATAAGAGAAGCTGGCTTGATGAAAAGGCTCTCCAATTTGGGTAAGTGGAGATGTCAGAGTTTTCTCTGTTATATTCAGGGACCGCACAGTGTCAGCTGTGCACAAACTTGGGAAATGTCTTTCATCTTACCTTGCATTTCATATGCAGCTTATGATCTATGAGAGTCTTAAGGCAAAGTCCTGTTGTGATAAAGACAGTGTACGGAGGGCAAGGAGGTAGAGGCAGGGCCTGGAATAAGCTGTTTAGTATATGTGCTGCTGAAGCGAGCACTGGAATAAGCTGTTAATGACTGCACAGTGGTGCTAAGAATGCTAGCTCCAATTCTAACTGCACAGTCAACCTTTTCCCCCTACAATTCTAGCTTTCCTAACTCAATCATGAGGTTCTTCTTTCTTTTATTTTTCCTAAGATTTTATTCATTATTTTTACTTATTTATTTAAGATTTTATTTATTATTTTTAGAGAGAGGGGTAGGGAGAGAGGCAAAGAGAGAGACAGAGACAGAGACATCAATATATGGTTACCTTTCACCTGCCTCCAGCTACAGACCTGGCTTGCAACCTGCTTATGTGCCCTGGCTGAGGAATCGAACCAGCGGACCTTTGGGTTCCCAGGCGCCTTATCCACTGTGCTGCCAGCCAGGGCTTATTCATTATTTTTAGAGAGGGAGGAAGAACGGGAGAGAAACATCAGTGTATGGTTGCCTTTCACCTGTGTCCAGCTGGGGACCTGGCTGGAGACCTGGTTTGCAACCTGGTTATGTGCCCTGACTGGGAATTGAACCAGTGATGCTTGGGGTCGAAGGCTGATGCTCAATCCAGTGAGCCACACACACCAGCCAAGGCTATCAATCATAAGGCTCTTAATGACCCATCAGTATAGCTAATTTCCTCTTCAAATCATTCATTTCTTCCCTATGATTAATAGCTTTCTGTTACTATAAGCAGAGCTTTAGATTAGTGTTTTCCAAACTTTCCTGATTATGAAAGTCACTTGGGCCACTTGTTAAAAATACTGATTCCTAGGCTCCTCTATGGAAGATTCTGGTTTATTGGCATTAATGCAGGACCCAGACAAGTGCTCTTTCACAAACACCCCAGGTAATCAAAAGTAAAGTTGCAGTCTTGTAATTAGGATGGTATTCCAAATTTACAGAAGCAGAAGTCAGTGGACCCAAAGATTAATGCCATTTATATATTGATGGAGGACCCTTCTTTTAGTAATAGGGCATAAATTCCCTATTACTTTAATGGTAGGAAGATTCCTCCTTGTAACTAAACCAAGTTTTTCTAATGCTTGTTAGGGGCCATTTCCTCCATTCCGAGTAGTGTCATTGACATAACTTTTTCTGGAGCTATCAGTGCAAAAGTCATAACCTGAAGGAAGCTGTAGATCCTAGAGATAATAATGCGGAATCTACTGTATTGGGTTGAATGCTTAAAACTTTGGTTAAATAATTACAATTCTTTCTTAACCATTTTAATTACTCTTCAAGTTTACCACCAAATATGAAAGACAAATTGTTAAGATTTTGTCTTAATGTGTTACTCATTGAATGATAGAGGAGGGTTTTATTCCTATTTATGAGGATATTGTCCCTTTAAATCAATTTCACAATTCTGCTTTTTTTTTTTAAAAAAAAAGTATTTACTTATTTTAGAGAGAGGGGAAGGGAGGGAGAAAGAGAGGGAAAGAAACATCAATGTTTGGTTGCCTTTCACAAGCCCCCAACTAGGGACCTGGCCCGCAACCCAGGCATGTGCCCTGACTGGGAATTGAACTGTTGACCATTTGGTTTGCAGGCTGGCACTCAATTCACTGAACCATACTAACCAGGGCACATTCTGCTTTTTAAAAAGCACTATTTTACACTGAAGACTGCAATCTCTGGTAATCACTATTTTTTTTTTAAAGATTTTATTTATTATTTTTAGAGAGAGGGGAAGGGAGAGAGGCAGAGAAGGAGAGAAACATCAATGTATGGTTGCCTTTCATCTGCCTCCAGCCACGGATCTGGCTGGAGACCTGGCTTGCAACCTGGTTATGTGCCCTGGCTGGGGAATTGAACCAGCGACCTTTGGGTTTGCAGGCCAGCGCCTATCACTATTTTTTAATACTGAATAAACCTAAGCAGCCCATTTGATGAACTGGGCCTAGTGTTGCTTGAATTGCCTTCTCATTGCTGGACTCTGCCTTAAAAGACTCCTGACAAGAATCATTTTCAGCTTCTCACATAGGAGACGATGTTCAGCTGAGGCTGCTGAATGAGGGGGATGGGCACATTCTCTTACTGAAGTTTGGTAGTCCTTCCTTCCTGTCTCAGCTCATAGTAATTTTCCACTCCCATCTGGGGCAGCCATTCTCCCTTAAATACTATAATACTTCCTCTTTAAATGTTCAACATAAAGGGATGATGAAGCTTCAGTTTATTTGGCCCTCCCTTTCCATTAAAAAGTTTAGTTTTATAATTTATATTCTTACCCAGTAGCTGATTGATTGGTAGCCCAGCTGGTAGCCAGAATGCTGGTGAGCAGTCTGAAATAGAATCTCATTGCATATTAATAAGATTGTGGCACTCAGCAGATTTCCAGCACGTTGTTGGGCTAATCTCCAGGGACGTGTTAGAGAAAAGTACTGAGAGAAGTTTCAGTGCTCTATTCTGAAATATCAATAGTACCAAAATAACTTAAGTCCTTCGAGAACTTTCAAACAAGGCAGCATGTGTTAAATTTGAGAGAGAGAAGACCCACGGAAAGGTAACTTTCACAAATCCCTTTGTTTCTTGCCTTCCGTTCTGATGTCATGGGCTGTCAATGTTGCCATGGTTTATCAGTTAAACTTGTCACTTTCTCAGATGAATGTGTTTGACCTGGTGTCTGTCTGGGTTTAGTAAATACACTTAATGGTTCCTTGCTCAGGTAAGCCCTAATTTCAATATAATCAAGAGAATCTAAGGGAAATAAAGAAGTAATTGCTCTGGCAAGGCTCAGGTGTAGTGCCTCTCTCCTGATTCCCTTAGCTACCACAGCCATGGTGATTTGCCCTTTTTTCTTCTGTGGGGAAATATAGCTGCAAACTAAGATTAGCAGCTTGAGGTCTGTCTCATTGTAGTTATGGTAATTTGACCTAGTTGTGGTACTTAAAAGAGGTGATGGCCTTTGGCACAACTGTCTAAATGACTGTGCCACTGTGCCCAGACCAAGAGTCCTGGAGTTTAGGAAGCCATTTGGGAGCTATCCTTTCCCATTTGGGATATTTATGCCCCTTTATTTGTCCCAATTTGGGACATTTACTCCTTCTGTGGGGGTTCCATCAAAGGACAAGAATCTCTTTGGTTGAGACCCAAGAATCTGGTCTGCTTCAGCAAGAACTGATCACAGGGCCGGAGGAATTGTTTAAACAGGAGGATCTGACTGTATGAGAGCTGTTTATCTGGAGCAGACCAGTGAGTCAGGGACCTCACTCATCTGCTTCCAGTGGTTGGTAGAGGATGTTAGCCAGTACGAGTTCAGTGTAGATAGTGATGCTGCAGCTGCGTTCGCATCAGACCACCTTACTGAAACCGGCTTGAGCAAACTCACTGATCTGTCAGCACATCCCTATTGCACAACTGACCACTTTTTTCTTGAAATGTTCTGTTAGCCAACAATCCACCTTCCCCTGAGCCTCTGCCCTCCATTGACCTGTCCTTCCTGTACTCCTTTGTGAGATCCTCTTTCTCTTTCCAACCCTCAAATGTTGGTGGCTCTCTTTTACATGTATCCATGTTTCTTAGTTTTTGTCAGATGCCATCTAATTTTCCCTATTATTATTTTGGTGATACTTAATTGGCTTTAAAGCTTCAGAGGTTTATGTTTTAATTAATTATATTTATTGGGGTAGCATTATTAACATTACATAAGTTTCAGGTGTACATTCTATAATACAACATCTGTATATTGAGTTGTGTGCTCACCACGCACACTCTAGTCTCCTTCTGTCACCACATATTTTCTCAACTTCATCCTCTCCTTGCCCCCTGCCCCTCTGGTAACCACCATATGGTTGTGTGTGCCTATGAGTTTGTGCATTTTTTGCTTTCTGTTTTATATCCCACATATGAGTGAAATGAGATGGTTCTTGTCCTTTTCCAATTGACTTATTTCACTTAGCATGATACTATCAAGATTCATCCATGTTGCCACAAATGGCAGTATTTCATCATGTCTTATATATGTACTGCATCTCCTTTATCTTGATTATTGTAGCTTTGTAGTATAATTTGAAGTCAGGAAGTGTGACAACTCCAGCTTTGTTCTTTTTTCTCAGGATTGCTTTGGCTAGTTAGTGTCTTTTGTGATTCTATACGAATTTGAAAAAAATTTTGTTCTATTTCTTTGAAAAATGCCATTGGAATTTTAATGGGGGTTACATTAAATCTGCATATAGTTTCATTAGCTTTGCTATTTCTTCCAATCCATGAATAGGGAATATCTTTCAATTTTTTTGTGTCCTCTTCAATTTCTTTCAACCGTGTCTTGTAGTTTTCAGTGAATAGATCCTTCATTTCCTTTTAAGTGTATGTCTAGGTGTTTTACTCTTTTTCTTGCTATTGCAAATAGGATTGTTTTCTTCATTTCTTTCTCCAGTATTTCATTGTTAGTATATAGGAATGCAACAGATTTTTGTATATTGACTTTTGCATCCTACAACTTCATTGTATTTGCTTACTGTTTCTAATAGTCTCTTGGGTATAGTCTTTCTCTGTATAGAATCATGTCATGTGAAAATAATGAGCTTTATTTCTTCTTCCCCAAATCAGATGCCTTTAATTTCTTTCCCTTGTCTGATTTCTCTGTATTGTGTTGAGTAACAGCAGCGCAAGTGGGCACCCTTGTTTTATTCCTGACCTTAGAGAAAAAGCTTTCAGTTTTCACTACTGAGTATATTAGCTGAGGGCTTGTCACATGTGGCCTTTATTATATACAGGTACTTTCCTTCTACACTAGTTTTGTTGAGTGTTTTCATCATAAATGGGCGTTGTATCCTGTCAAGTGCTTTTTTCTGCATCTATTTGATGAGATCAAATGATTTGTATCTTTCATTTTGTTAATGTAGTGTATCACATGAGTTGACTGACATATGCTGAATCATCCTTGCCTCTCTGGAATGAACCCCACTTAATCGTGATTTATGTTTTTTAATGTATTATATTTGATCTGCTAGTCTTTTGTTGAGGATTTTGCATCTACGTTCATCAGATATTGGCCTGTAATTTTCTTTCTGCGCATTGTACTTGCCTGGTTTTGGTATCAGTGTGAGGTTGGCCTCATAAAAATAAGAAGTGTTCCCCTTCTTCAACTTTTTGGAAGAGTATCTGGTTGAGCCTAGTTGATTATTAGACCAGCCCAAAGTTTCTTCTGCCCCCACAGTTGGCATCATGAATAGGATACCTCGCCAGCTGGGCACTGCTGATGCTGGAGCTTCTGCAGCAGAAAGATCCTGGGACCTCTAGAATGGGCAGGCAAAGGTAAGAGTGCATTCCTCAGTGCACTCCCGGGTCTCTAGCTGCAGAGTTTGGTGTCGTACCCTTCCAAATTACTTAGATTAGCAGGAGAAAAATTAGGGTCATGTACCATCTAATTTGCCATATGTATTTGTTTTGGTTTTTATTTTTTAATTGGGTCTCAAGCTTCATACTTTAAAATGTAACCTGCCTGACTCTGGCTGGCATGATTCAGTGGGTTGGGTGTCATCCTGCAAAGCAAAAGGTCACTGGTTTGATTCCTGGTCAGGGCACATGTCTGGGTTACAGGCCTGATACCCAAGATGGGATGTGTGCCACAGGCAACCACAGATCAATTTTTCTCTCTCACATTTGTGTTCTCGCTTTCTCTTTCTCCCTACCTTCCCCTCCAAATAAATAAGTAAATAAAATCTTTAAAATTAAAAACAATTTTTAAAAATGTAACCTGCCTCTATAATAAACAATGAAATCTGAGGCTTATGCTACATACATTTTTCTAATACATTTTTTTAATTGATTGATTTTAGTTAGAGAGCAGAAGGTGAGGGAGAGAGAGATATCAACTTTATTGTTACACTTATTCATTCATTGGTTGATTCTTATATATACCCTGACCAGGGATCGAACCCACAACCTTCATGTTCAGGATGACACTAACCAACTGAGCTACCCAACCAGGCCTAGTTTTACATTTTGAAGTTTGTCCTTGAACCACTAATGGTATGTATTCCACACTTAACCATAGGATAGTTCCTCCATAATTTGACTCTCATCTACCTCTTTAGACTTATTTCCATCCACATTTCACCTTGTTTTCATAGCAGCTAGGGTTGTGGGTACTTGACCTCAGCTCCACCAACAGAAGTACCCATCCCAAACTTTGATTTAAGATTCAAGAAGGGGCAGCAGCAAAGAACTCACTTTGTGATGGGGCAGGGATGGCAGCAACTGAGCAGTACCTTCTGCCTAGTGTTGGTGGGGCCAGCTGTCTAATCTGCCAGTGCCTTTCCCTAGGAGCGGAGGTAAGAGCAGCACTAATGTCTTCACTGTACCGACCTGCAGTGTGACTGGCTGGGTCGTTATTTCTGGCAGCATGGCCTGCAAACCAGATCTGGGTCCTGTTAATGAAAGATTCTGGGAATTAGACAAATTGAACAGATTGCTTTTCTGTTGCCCGAATTGATGATAAAACAGTTTATAAATTCCAATCACAAATAAAATTTTGGACTGGAATTCTCCAAGTCTTCTCTCCTAGGTCGTTGCTAATAAATTCTTGTTCTTTCATTTGCTTTTTTCCCCTAGTATTTTACACAATGTTCTGGAAAGTTAGGATAACTCACTAGGTTAGTTTCTTTGTCCTTTAGTTAATTTAGGACTATATTTTAATCCTTTTGGAATTTAACAACTCTCTGTTCTCTCAGTGCTTTGATTTTTGAACCATCATGTTCTTTAAGATGACTTCTGAAAACAGCAGCCTAAAGTTTAAATTAAAGATATTTTCAAGTTCCAGGCGTACTTGACTGTAGTAAACAAACCTATCTTAATGTGTTACTGGGAAATTATTTTAAATGTTTTATATCTTGAGTGTGGTGGCAGTTATAGGAATATGTATATTAATACATATTTATTAACATATATGCCAAAACTCATTGAACTTAAAATGTGAATTAATATAAAGTGTATCAAGAATGTTTGAACACCCTCTTCAGGTTTATTTTTCCTAGAAGCAGCTTTTCATCACTAAAGTCTGTAACATTCATTCATGAATTTGTATATTCAAGAAACTTGAGCACTACTAACTTCTAGGTACTAAGAATACACTAGTGAACAAAACAGAAATTCCAGTTATAGAACTCTAACCCTAATGAGGGGTGGTTTGAAACAGACATAGGAAAAGCATATAGTTAGTAATTGGGTGGTAACGAGTGTATAGAGTACAGAAAAGTAAGAGATGGGAAGATAGCAAGAATCGGGGATAGGAGGGTAAGCATTGTATATGGAGGTAGGCCTCAACGAGGTGTCATGTGAGCAGATCCTTGGGAGGTAAGGAAAGGAATTGTGCTAATTTGGGAGAAGAGCATTTCAGGCAAAGGAAACAATAAGTGCAAAAGCCCTGAGAGAGAAAGATACCTGGAACAAAAAGCTGTTACTCTGGTGGCACAGTGGGTAAGGCCACCAGCCTGCCAACCCAAAGGTCACTGGTTCGATTCCCAGTCAGGGCACATAACCAGGTTGCAAGCCAGGTCTCTAGCCAGGTCCATAGCTGGAGGCAGGTGAAAGGCAACCGTACACTGATGTCTCTCCCTCTCTGCCTCTCTCCCTTCCCCTCTCTCTGAAAATAATAAATAAAATCTTAAAAAATAAAAAAAAGCTATTACTAGCTCTAGTCAGTGGTTACCATGTGGGAAGGGGAGGGCTTTCCACTCTTTTATCTTTGGTTTTGCAAGAAAAGCAAAAATCTGAATTTTTGTTTTTTAAAAAAATGTATGATATATCCATACAACAGACTATTGAGCCATAAAAAGGAATGATTTGCTAATTCGTGCAATACCACAGCTATACCTTGAATATCTGAATAAGCTTTGACGTATTCACACGCACACACATACTGGGTCCCTTGTCTTAAGGGTTTCTATCTGTTTTTTAAAGGCAGGAATTTTAAGGGAGGTTTCAGGGGAGGATCTCAATAGAATATTCATCATCTTTCCAGGTGTGTCCTTTAATATGCTGATTCATCCAAATGAGCATATAGGGTCAGGGTCAGGGTCTCGAATGACTGGTTGGCGCTGGGGTCATTGGTCAGTGCCTCTGGTCCTGATGCCTTCCATGATGTTGCTTTATCTAGTTTTGCTGCTGTCCTGGGCCTGAGGCCTAGACGCTACCTCTAGTTTGGTCAAAACTCTCTGTGGTCAATAGACCCAAGGCTTTGTTCCTAAGATTATCTGCTGCTGATCAGACCCTATTGTCCTGAAGGCTGAAGGGGGTGGTCATGCAAGGGAGCAGGAGGCCGGTGGTGAGTCAGGGTGCTGGTTGAAGTCGGTTTGAATCAGCCGTCTGTCTCGGCCTTCCCATTCCATTTGCCAAAGCATTTCCTAGCTTCTCACTGTCCTACCTCATTTCCATGTACTTTCAACAGGATATAATACCCCAATGCCAGCATTACCCAAAACTGAACTTACGGTCTCCACTCCCCTATGTCTTTCTCGAAACCTGGCAAGCAGAGAGCCAGAAGTGGGAGGGCAGACCTGTTATCTCTCCTCCACATCCCCTCTAAGTGTTGCTGGAATCTGTCCGTTCTCTCCCACTCCCCTTTTGGGGCGCCTGGTCTTCTCCCATGCCTGTCCATTTGCCACAGGACGGACACCAGGTCATTAGATTTGTCACCACCTGACTTGAAAACCTTAGTAGCTCCCTAGTGCTTTTAGCATCTGGGCCCTGTCCCCTCCTCCTGCCACATCTCTCCAGTCTTCCTGGATGAACCCTTGGCCAAGAGGAACTGTCCTTTGTTCTCTAAGGGCAGAAGACAGTTGCCTACCCTGCTTAGTGAGCCTTTCCCATTTCCTCTTTGACTCATGGCTAAAATCTTCAAGGTTCATGTATTGCCTCTTTTGAGAAGTCCCCCTGGCTCTTCCTGGGTCTGAATCAGCACCTTCCTCTGTACCCACCACACCCTGTGGAACTGGAAAAGTGTGCCTTCCTGCGGCCTGTCACCTACCAGAGCCAATAAGCAGGGACAGGGATTGAGTCTTTATGGACCCTTTATTCAGATGGTCAGCGATCTGAGAAGATGGCAGGTTTGTGCCCTAACAGACCATATTAAATTCCATTTTAAACGGACCCTTTTTATAAGGAGAGGAAAAGTGTGGATAAGGGATTTGGAATTCGGGGGAAAAGTTAATGAGATAAAAGCTGCAGCATTCTTCCATCTGTGTCCTGGGCAGGGGTCATCTCACCCTGGAGCACAGTGGCTCAGACGGCGCCTTCATTGCTGGCGGTCCTCCTGAGGCACAAAGGTGGAACTGCTTATGGTCTCCTAGAGTCAAAGCTTATTCAGATATTAACCTAAGGTAAAATTTCCCCGACATTTGAGTTCCCCATCAGCTGTGCACAGTTGCACCACAGCAGTTAGGTAGCCTGGATGCATTTTCCCTGCCAGTCTTCCCAGGCGGTGAGTTCCTGGAAGGCTGCAGCAAACCTCTCCGCTTCCGCAGGACTTAGCCGAGTGCCCAGCTCATGTAAACACACAGTCAGCTTTTGTTAAAGGAGGAAAGGGGGCAAAGCATCTGAAGGGGGACCTCTTTGGGGTGATGATTATTGTAGGCTGGTTAACTTTAGGAAATGGCTGGCATGGAAGAAGTCATGTAGAAGTTAACTTCTGTAAAAGCACATTCACATTGGTAAGGGTGTCTCCCTTAGCGAAGCAGACCTGCATTCACTACTCGTATGAACATAGGGACCTAAATCCTCATAACAATGTGAACCTTGTGTACTGTACTTTCCCTGGTAACCTGTAACCTGCTGTCTGTCACGGTGGTCTGTGTGGGCTGTGAAAGAATTCACAAAGAGAAGAAGCAGCAGAGAGCAAAGTTCACTTTCCAAGAGGGGAAAAAGGTATGCTGTGCAAAGATAGACCAGTGCTGAGGGGTTAGGACTTGGAGTTTTTATTGGCTTATAATTGGATTATAAAAGGGTGTGGGGGTTGCTGCTGTGTGGCCCCTGGGTTGCAGGAAGCATTGCAACACAGGTGGTTTCGGTTGGTTTTGCATAAGCTACAGTTTGCTCCAATGTTAACATTTTTGCCTGTGGCTATGGGTAACAATTAATCATGTTCTGTTTGTTAGCGGGTAGCGGGTCCAGTGATGCAGGCTGTGAAAGAATTCACAAGGAAAAGACATGGCGGAGAACAACATTTTATTCACTTTCCAAAAGGCAAAGGGTCAGGGTGTGAAGATGTACCGGCAGCGGAATATAAGGGCTTTGAGCGTTTATCAGCCAATGGGGTGGTGGTAGAGGAGGCTGTTTCGGTTGGTATGGCGTAGGCAACAGCTTGTTCTGTTCTCTTTAGGGGGAGGGTCCGGGCATTATTGTCTGGCACTTCCAGTTTTGTAAATTCTCAGAACCTCTGCGCCTTCAGGGCACTTCCAGTAATTTTCTAGTCCTGAGGATAGAGGCTCATAAACCAAGAGTCAGTCAACCTAGCTCTGACAAAGAGTGCCTAAAAAGGGGGCTTTTATCCCATTACTGTTCGTGCTTTCCAGTAATTTCCAGTCCTGGGGACACACACTCAGAAGAGTAGATGGCGGTCATGTTTAACAAGGTCATAGGCCTGCTTGGCAAATGGCGCCACAATAGCAAATGGTGCTGGTTTTGTCCTTTCCCTCTCCAGCCCCGTCTTTTGTCTGTAGCCGAGGGTGGTCTTTAAAGTGGTGGCTTCCGCCATTTGGTGAAACTCAGTGTTCCCAGGTCTCTACCATGCGTACTGGAGCTATACGTGACCTCTCCTGCTAATTTGTCTCACGTCATTTTGATTATTAGACCGGTCAAAAGAACCTTGAAGAGTAGAGGAAATTTTTTCTCCCCAACACATCCTAGTTTTCTCCTGTAACTTCTGTTCACAGAAGAACATCGAAACCTGTGGAAGAATTTTCTAAGAGTTTGAGTTTCGGGACAGGAGGAAACGTCTTCTGTGCCCTCAAGCTTCTTTCAGCTGGTCTAATAGGCAAATAGACATGAGACAGCCTAGCAAGAGAAAATAACCACATTTCATAACGTATGTATGTATAGGAACTGTACGTACATGAGAGAATCAGAGATGCCACATACATAACAGGTTCAAAGACCAAGGGAAAATAGGTATAAAAGACCTTCTGAGCTAGGGAAGAGTAACGGGCCCTGAGGCTTCAGAGGGTCGTTTCAGTATGATAAGAACAGATGATTAGTAAATGGGTGTTTGCCCTGCCCTGTAGATAGGTCAAAAGGAGATATCTTTTAGAGGCAGGGCCCCTAATTTTAATTCTAGGCAGTTAAGGGAGGCGTAGAACTTTCTCTTGAGAGCAGCTAAAGTTTCCTTTAGCTCAAAACAATCTGCATACCACTGAGGCACATCTCAGGGTGGCTGTTAGGAACTCCCACAGAGCCAAACAGAGGACACTCTTGGAAGCAAGATAGACTGAGAAAATGCTCCCAAGAATGACAGTTTTGCAGCTTCTTTTATACATCTGGAATTAACGAGGGAACGTACGAAAGATTATGTGAAAGTGGGAGAAAGTGAGGCAGGGAGTAGATTGCAGGATAGTTAAGATTCTGTGCTCTCTCAAGGGTGGCCATGCTTCCAAGGGGTCTGAAAACAGGGGTTAACTCTGGTATTTTCAAGGTCTGTTAACCTAGATGCACAGAAGCAGTGGTCAGAGCTTGTTTAAAGCAAAGCTAAACCTTTTACAAAAGAGGTTCTATCCCTGGGGCCTGACTACCAATCATAACCTGCCAGGTAGGAATTTATGATGAGATCACCTTGTGAGTGACTATTGGACTTGTCAGCTTTATTGGAGATTTTTTCATCCACACTTCATAGAGGGATTTTCCCAGGTCACTATTTCCTTTCCCCTAACATGAGTTGCTCCTTCGAAGCCATCTGGTTTCCCATATTTGTAAGAATGGATGATGACTCAAAGAATAACTGTCATATTACAAGGTGTTTGGCTACCAATTATTCAAGCTAAATGTTAATAGGTGATAATGGCCAGTTTTTCCCCCTTTTTGAAACACACTTGTTTTTGAACAAGAACCCAAGTAGCTGATGATGACTTCTTCAGGTAAGGCTGACTGACCTCTAGTTACTGAGACAGATATTGCATTATCCTTTAAATATCCAAATTAATGCAAGTCAGAGGCCCAGAACCTAAGGAGTGACTGTGGTTGGTTTCAATAATTTAACTCTTGAGTAAATTTACTCTCTATTCATGACCAAACTCTTGGTAGTGAGTGTGTGTTAATATAATAGGTATGGTCAATGCTCAGATTTGAAGAGAAGACGTAATCTTCCTGGCTCCCTCCCTCACCCCTAGAGGGTCAGAACCACTGAACAGTAAGGGAAGTAAAAAATACCTTCCTGTATGACTCAGGAATTGAGTTACAGCTGGGTGCAGCATTGTGGTTAGAACGTAGGATAAACTGGCTGTTGTTTCTGTTTGTTTGTTTGAGCTTATTTGAACAGACTGATGACAACTGCTGGGAATAAAGATCTCTGGAGAATGACAGTTTTATTGTTTTATACATTTGATAGTAAGGAGGGAATGCAAGGAAGATTACATGAGGGTAGGAGAAAGCTAGGTGGGTATGGATGTGGGGATCTCTATGACTGATTACAGGACAGTTAACAAAAGTTTATGCTCCCTTGAGGATGGGAAAGAAGCCTGGAAAAAGAGGATTACTCTGTCATTTGAAGGGTGTGTAAACCTAGATGTACAGGAATGAAGGACAGGGCTTGCATTAGGCAAAGATAAACCTTTTATAGGCCTGAGGTATGACTACCCACCTTGATCTGCCCAGTTAAGAATTTATGATTAGCCCTGGCTGGTGTGACTCAGTGGATTGAGCATTGGCCTATGGACCAAAAGGGTTGCCAGCTCGATTCCCAATCAATGCACATGCCTGGGTTGTGGGCCAGGTCCCTGGTTGGGGTAGTGTGAGAGGCGGTCACACATTGATTTTTTTTCTCCCTCTTTCTCCCTTCCTTCCCCTCGCTCTAAAAATTAATAAATAAACAAAACAATTTTTTTAAAGAAAGAAAAGGAGTCTTTATTCAAAAACTACACAATTTTGGAATAACAGCTTTCTACATGCATTAGGCACTTAGGCCTATCAATTAAGGGTAGAATCTTTAAGTCCTAAATTCCCCTATCATTCCCCCTGTTTTAATTATCTTATTTCTATAGGATTAGAAACTAAACAACATAAGGTACAAAAAACAAACTAAGACAATGTAAGATACAAAAGCTGCACAACTTTGGTAGAACGCAGGCTTCTGCCTCAGAGCCTGTCCCTTTTAGAACACCCAAAGAGGAGTGAACCTGCCAGTCCCTGCCAGGCCAGTCTGATCCTAGGCTGCACCCACTTAAAATACAGTCCTTTGGGAAACATAGGCAGCTGTAGCACTATTATCCAGGCATCGTGAGGAAGAGAGCCAGTGTCTGCCCTCCTTTTATTTTAAATCTCCCGGCCCATAATTCCATGCACTTTGGAGGTGTTCAGCTTCTCAGCCAATCCTGTCCTAGACCATTTACCACTGCCTCAGGCAACCTTCTCCTATGGCCCCTCCTAATTCTCTCCAGTGATCTGATCAGATCTCTGTGTCATTCATTGTGCAGAAAAAAACAACACTCCAGGTCATTTCTCTCCTGTGAACTGTCATGATCTGTTTCGTCACCTTTTTCATTTTTATTTTTTGCATCTAGTGTAACATTTATATAAGCCATGAAGAGAGAATTAAAAGTTATCTTACACATCCTCAGTAATAATTATCAGTTGCAACAAATAGAAAAACCCAAGGAACAACTATTATTATGACTAATATCATTAGTAGACAATCAACAAATCGGTTTTTGGGTTCACCATCCTTCTATAGGTATATAGGCCTTGTCAATGTCTTAGGGTAGCTGTCTACCTCTGACATTGGTGGCATCTTGTCCTTATGGAGTCTGGTGTCTGTTGTAGGTGGAGGCAAGTGTCAGAGTCAAAGGTAGATGTCCATTCACAGTTAGGTGCCTGATTTGGTCCCTTTACAATGAGGTTGGAGAATCTTATTTTATTTGATGTCCTTTCCAATAAACAGAATCTCCAGGTGGCACTCAGTGATCTCTAGTACAGTCCTTATGTCCTGGGAGCCCTCCATGAAAGGAAGCAGCTACCTATTTGGTGTTCTCTTAAAATGACTATAAAATCTTGGCAGGAGTAGAAGATGTCTCCTTTTAATAATGTCAGCTCATACGTTCCCTCATCTAATTTTAAGTCCAGTTTAAATACACTGTGATGAAGAAATGTAAAGACATAAATGAATAAATGAATAGGGGTTGCCGGTGAGTCAGAAGAACCAAGCAGCTGTTATGGGTTTCCCATGCCCCAGCTATCTACTTAATTTAGAACCATTGTTTGTCCATACTGTATATCCTAGATGTGTTTTTTTAATCATTTATTTACAATGCTTCCCATGCAATTTAACATGAAAAAATCTTTTTATACTACAGTTATTTATATTTATTTATTTAACCCTTAAAACCTCAATTTATAGTGAAAACTAAGAAGTAAGCAATTAGCATTCTTTAGCCAGGCCAATTTATGAAGACATTTTATAATTTTGGAAACAATTCATAGACATCATTAACATTAATTATTAACATGGACTTATTTTTGTAATGTCTGATGAAATATAATATTATATAGAATGTCAATAATTCAAAAGATATGTCTGTTCTACTTAAACCAACCAGCTTAAACTAACTTTTATTTACTAAGGATTAACCTTAGATCCCATGAGCTTGAAAAGCATTTGAATTAGTTTTTATATTCCTGAGAATTTTAGAATACCCAATCTTTACAATCAGTTAATTTTAATTTATTAAATCAGTTTTAACAATACCATCCAGAGATGAGAAATTATCTCACATCTACAGCATACATACATAGATACACTTAGAGACCTTCGCCTTGAGGAAAAACTCACTAGTTTATAAACATTTGGATCCAGATTTTGTTTTGATAGGTAGGATAAGAAGACACTTACAAACAACGAAAAGAAAACAAAAAAGAAGATACAATTTGTACCTGCCCTTGACAAGTCAAACAAATTTCAAATGTTCTTCCCTCTTTTAAAGGAAAGAGAACTGTTTTTAATTTCTCGAAAGAATTAGATTACTGTATAGGCAGCATCATAAGTTGATCCATTTATTTAAATCCTCTTTTTGAAGCTTTGAGATACAAATTAAGTATGCGTTTCCACTCATTCTTCCTCATTTTTAGCTGGCTTTTTCTAATTGTGTGCAAAAGATTAATTTAGAAGTATCCAAGCACCCTTGTTTCGACAATCTTCCTGCAGGAGTATGGATGGGAGGCTGACTACAGTTAAGCTGGTTGGTCTTAGAGGCATGATTTCCCACATTAATTTTAGTTTCCTTTGAGATCTGTAGAATCTGAACAAACTTCTAAGGAAAACCAGCCTTTACTCTCATATCTCTGGATGAGCCATGGGGCTACCCCTCTAGGACTGCTCCATACCCCACAGGACATTTTTCCTCTCACCACCTTGGAACAATTCTGTCATCTAAGCATATCCGAGATTTGGGTTGTGGAAGCAAGTGTTCTGCCTCTTTCAGAGCCAAAGAGAGTTCAGTCTCAACCAGCAAAGATTTTGTTCAGATTCTCAGTAAGCAATCCAATTAAAAGCAGTCACCCATTATTTTTCCCTTTCTCTAGGTTACCTCAACCCTTATCCACTTCAAGGGTTTTAAAGATTTGATTTATTTTTACTTTTAGAGAGAGGAGAAGGAAGAAAGGGAGAGAAATGTTCTAAAGATATATCAATCCATTGCCTCTCACACGCCAAAAACAGGGACCCGGCCTGCAATCTGGGCATGCGCCCTGACTGGGAATCGAACCAGCGACCCTTTGATTTGCAGGCCAGCGTTCAATCCATTGAGCCACACCAGCCAGGACCCACCTTCAGGATTTTATAAAAATAGCTCAAATAAAGTCAGGAACTGCCACTTAACATTGGGAGGGCTGGAATTCCGAGAGAAAACTCACCCACGTCCCCAGCGCAAAGCAGGGAGCTAGCTGGTGGGACACAACAGGCCCGTGCTGGCGCTGAGCACCGGGTTCCGGTCCCCAGGGGGTCCTGGGTGGGCTTCTTTAGCATCCTGCTGACTCCAGGCAAACTTCGATGCCACAGATGTCCAAACCTGCAGTCCATTTTTATAAGGGTTTGTTTGAGTCAAACCAGTGATAAGCTGGGAAGCAAGGTCTCAAATGCTCTGGAGGACTGTTTGGCAGTTTCTTTTATACGTTTGGAATTAAGGAGGGAAGTAAGGAAAATGACATGAAGTGGGAGAGGGCAAAGATAAGCGCCTTTGAGAGTAGTTACAGAAAAGAGGTCTGGAAGAGAGGATTATTTCTGTCATTTCAGAAGTGTGTACACCGCGATGCACAAGAAGAATGGCCAGGGCTTGCGTAAGGCACAGGTAAACCTCGTAACCCCTCAGCCTGACTACCCGCCATGACCTGCCAGTTACAGTTTTACAGTGACCGTGCCAGGTCACGTCGCCCTGTGCTCTTACTTTTGGTCAGATTTATTACAGAGCCCCTTTTTCATCCACATGGACTGGCCTTTATATTCTTTTATAGGGAATGTGGAAAATTCAAGCTGAGTGTGAAAGCTGGACTCTTTAGGAACCATTTCAATGAGAGATCAATGGACTGGTATTTGTTTTCTAATTCACACCAAAAAGTCTGTCCTTAAAAACAACATAGTCCTATTACAAACAAGATTTGGGGTGTCTTAGGGTATACCATCAGCTTTGAAGAAAAGAAAAAGGGTAGGATGGGAGTGGAGGGGTTCAGGATAAGCCTCCCCCAAATGGGCCACTGTGGCATGTGGATTACTTTCAGCTGCAGTCAGTCAAGGCCTAGAAGACTCAGCGAGAGCTTCTTTCTTTCCCCTTGAACTGCCTAAATGCATTTAGATAGAAAGCCTGGTCCAGGAAGAGAATTATCACCAGAGATAACTGCAAAGAATGTGGGCTAGGTGTGGTAGGCTTGGCAGGTCCTGTTTGTTCAAAGTCCAAAGTCCTCTATTTTCTGCCTCGTAAATAGTTATTTACCAAACATTTGCTCTTCGTATCTTCCTGTAAATTATCTTCTTTCCCTTTGAAGCCCCAGTCACTTATCCCCTTCTCCAGTTGTCTGGGGCAGTTGATTTAACCAGCCAGAGAGCCTAAAAGGGAAGGAAAAAATGTTTTCTTCACCCGTAGGAGAAAAACCACAAAGATGCCTCATCCAGTTGAACTGATATGTAACTCGTGGCACGTGTAATCTTTTTCTTACCTCATTTAATTCTTGTAAAACAGTGGGAGGTAGAACAAGCTTAGAAACTATACCTGGGTGGAGATCTTGACTCTTCTAGGAAGTTATGGGCCAGAGGGCAGGAAACCTTTTGTATTTGTTGTGGCACCTGACCCACTGTGGCACCACGGACAAGAGGCAACGTGGCAGCCTTCTGCTTTCAGCCCAGAGCAGTACGGAGTGCTCATCACAATACCAGCCCGGGGTATGGAGCACAGAAAGTCACATCAGGACTGTGACGGGCCAGGCCGGAGTCATCAGCCTGATGGGCCTCCTTTTAAATCCGTTCTGGAACATGGTGGCGTATCAAGAATTTAAAACAGAAAGAAAGATCACATTCTGAAGAGCAGTACTTTACCGTCAGGGATTACTGCTCTCTCTTCCTGTGGTTAGACATTGGAATAGCCTGATATTTTTTTGTTAGCAGGTCATTTTCCAGCAAAGCTCAACTGTCTTGTCCTGAATGAGGGAAACTGGGTTAGTGGCAGTAGCTTAGGAAGCCAGCAGAGCCCTCCTGTCCCCTCCTTCCCACCTGGCTGCTGGGGGGCTGTCAGCTGCCAGCGGAAGACCGACCTGACTCATTAGGATTGTAGAGGTGCTTAGAGGATGGGTGCGAGTTTGGTTCCCAGGAGCATCTGTTACTAAGTCTGTCCTTCAGACAGTGATACTCTGTTCTCCGTAGACAGAGATGGGTGTAGCTGGAGAGGTGATGGAGAAGGAACCATAGACAGCATTGCAAGTCATCTCAGTTACATGTCTAGGGTCAAGTTTTCAAGTTTATTTTGTTACCCAAGGATCACACTATGCAAAGGCATCTGTTAACACCACGTTCATCCCATTTGATCTTGAGGTTAACTCTGGTACATGTTAACTGGGCATGTCCCAAATCGCTGGCCAGGATGCCCAGAGTCACCTTATCAAGGCCAAAGTTGACACCTGGCCTAAAAGATCTCAGTAATATTCAGCGTATTCTTCTTATCAGCTCCAGGAGGGAAGCAAGGAGGCTGTGTCAGTCTGTATAGAGCTTTGCTTTTTCCCACTGCAAGCCAAACAGAAGAGCCTTTTCAAGCTGTTTCCAAATCTGTTTGTCATTCACGCTCCCAGTGCCACTGTCCCCATCTGTGTTGCTCTGCGGTGGTCTTCGCTGACACCTAGCTGCTGCGGAGGCAACAGCAGAGCTGAGTGGGGAGGAAGATGTCAAGAGTGCGGGTTGGAGTCTCCTCATGGACGCTGGAGCAGTGAACTAAAACGGATACGTGTACTTGCGTGATATGATCTCTTTCCCGAATGTACTAAACACTCTGGAGACTCGGCCTGAAGAAGCGAAGGGCTGATTTTTAGATAACCCAGGACACGTGGCTCTTGAGGTTGTACACAGCCTTGGGGAATTAAGTGCACTAAATGAAATTCAGACCTCTTCGTTTTATTGATGGTAGTAACCAAATGAGTTTACCTTAAACAACAGTCTCTTCAAAGTTACTATCCAAATCACATTTTAGGTGGAAGAGAAATTCTGCTCACTTCAAGTGGACTGAAGGGACTCTGGCACTCTTCCCCTAGCTTAGACCACCTCCAGGAACATTGAAACTGTGTTTTCAATAAGCTGCGTTTCCAGGTACGGCTTTAGGGTCCAAGAATTATCAGGAACATTCCTTTAAAATACTAGAATTCCCTTTGCATGGAGCTAAATCTTCTGTGTACAATGTTTGAGTTTATAACTTTTTTTACTTGGTTTATTCTTGGAGAGAGGGGAAGGGAGGAAGGACGGGGCAGGGGGGGCATCAATCAGGTGCCTCTTGTGTGCACCCCAACTGGGAACCTGGCCCACAACCCAGGAATGTACCCTGACTGGGAATTGAACCAGCAATCTTTTGCTCTGTGGGACGATGCCCAACCGAGCTACACCAATCAGGGCTGAGTCTGTAACCTTGGTGTTTTTGTTTTCCTCCAGGTTTCACAGACTTGTTATTCCTGACAAGTCATAAAAACTGCGTCCTATTCAGGCAGTTTAAAAAAACTGACACTGATGGACCTACCCTCCTAAATTTTCTCCAAACCTGTTCTTCTGCCAGGGAGCTAGCTACCTTCAGCTCAGCGCACTCTCCCGTGTGTCAGCCCACTTCAAAGCCCATCTTTCTTGACTTGCTAGGAGCCTTGGGAGCAGCTGGAGTTCCCCGTAGTGGAAGTCAGAGCAGTAGGGAAAAATGGAGTTACTTTTATGTCACTGAAAGATGCCTGCGCACCCTGGCTGGTGGCACAGTGGATAAGGTGCTGGCCTGCAAACCCAAAGGTCGCTGGTTCACAAGTGAGGACACATAACCAGGTTGCTAACCAGGTCTCCAGCCAGGTCTGTAGCTGGAGGCAGGTGAAAGGCAACTATACATTGATGTTTCTCTCCCTCTCTGCCTCTCTCCCTTCCCCCATCTCTAAAAATAATAAATACAATTTAAAAAAAAAAAGAAAGAGAAATGCCTGCTCACTCATAACATTGTCTTCTGTGAGTCTCCAACCAAAACATGAAGCAGACTTGCTCTTAAACAGCTGGAGCTATTTAACTTTGCTGAATGTCCCCTTCTAAAAGGATGTGAGGATTTGCAGCTATCCGTAAGGTATCAGGCATGGTGTGGTGTGTGGAGGCTGATAATATGTTCCTTTTCTTTCTTTCCTGCCCACTGGCTTCTTTCAGGGATTTGCTAGTGATCAGGATCCTAAATAGAAGTGCTGTCTACAGACATTGCTAAGGTCAGGTAGGCTGTTTTGATTTCTTCCCCACCAGCTGGTTGCATCATTCTGTTGATGTTCTTGTGTTCTCATTTTAGTCCAGTGGAGCCTGGAGATGTTTATCAAGGCCAAAGGTGACATCTCGTCCCAAAAGATCATAATAGTGTTCAATGTATTTTTATTACCAGCACTGGGAGAGAAGCAGTGAGGTTGTGTCAGTCTATACAGAGCTTTATCTTTTCCCACTGAATGTCATACACAGGAGAGCCCTTTCATGTTGGTTCCAAACCTGTTTGTCATACGAGTGTTCTATTTTTAAAGATTTTATTTACTATTTTTAGAGACAGGGGAAGGGAGGGAGGCAAAGAGGAAGAAAAACATCAATGTATGGTTGCTGTTCACTTGCCTCCAGCCACAGACCTGGCTGGAGACCTGGCTTGCAACCTGGTTATGTGCCCTGGCTGGGAATGGAACCAGCGACCTTTGGGTTCGCAAGCCGGTACCTTATCCACTGAGCCACCAGCCAGGGCGACATGAGTGCTCTTGAAGTTTCAGGTTCATTCTGGCCTGCAGTGTCTTCTTAAAAGAGAGGAAAGAGTAGCAATGAAACATTACGTCTCATTTGATCTTGATTTGCAGATGAGTTGACCTGAAGCATGAAAAAGCTCAAGAAAGGGACAGTTCCCTCAAGTATGACAGGCAGATATTCCTCCCATATTACAATATATGCTCTTCTCACTATTACCCTAAAGAGTATTTAAAAATTAGTGAGACCAGCATGGTTCAGTTTGTTGAGCATTGTGTCCCCCGAAGGAAAAGGTCATCAGCTCGATTCCCAGGCAGGGCACATTGCTGGGTTGCAGGCCCGGTCCTGGTTGGGATGGGTGCAAGAGGCAACTGATCTCTCACACACTGCTGTTTCTCTCCCGTTCTTCCTCCCTTAACTCCTCTCTCTAAACATAAATAGACCCCTGGCTGCTGTGGCTCAGTGGATTGAGAACCAGCCTGCAAAATCAAGTGTTGCTGGTTCAATTCCCAGCCAGGGCACATACCTAGGTTGTAAGCCAGGTCTCCAGCCAGGCCCCCAGCTGGAGGCAGGTGAAAGACAGCCATACATTGATATCTCTCTCCCTTCCCCTCTCTCTAGAAAGAATAAAATGAAAAATCTTTAAAAAAAAAAAAAAAGTGGAAGTCTGCCTTCTCAGTGTTTTTTCTTCCACTGCCTGGAAACTAGAGGGATCTGATCAGCCACACAGTTGGCAAAAGCCTGGGTATGGCAGAGCCACAAGCCACAGGGAGCCTGGTCTCGGAATTACTGCAGGAGTGACAGCCGCCTGCTGACCTAGAATATCCATCTGGACGTTAAATGAACATGAAGCCGATGTATTGTGTTTGAGCCATTGTTTTGGGGAGGATTCATTACAGCAGTTTAGCCTACCCCAACAACCTTATTAGAAAATGAGTATTATGTATTGTTTATGCATAAAGGCCTGCCAGGATAGTCGACCTAGGGCATGGGACGGGGGACTTTCACCATTAGACACCTACCAATGTTACAAAAAAGTTCTACTTCCAATAAGGAAAGAAAACCACCAGAATTAGCAGAATAGTGCTGGTACAAGCTTTACTTGTGGTAGGAGGCGTTCCTTGACCACCCCAGGTGTCACTGAATTTCCTTTTCACTCCGTTAGCACTCGTTTTCCCTCGTCCTTCCCTGGAACGTATTGTGGTAATTAACGAGCAGGGTTGGAAGTCATATCAGGGAGGCCTGTCAGGCAGGGCCATTAATCCTTCAGGGTGTCTGGTCTCCCAGGAACAGAAGTCTCGGTAAGTGCAGAGCTTAGCAGGCTTTTGGACCCGGAGATTCATGCCAACCCCGATGTATGTGTAACCGGACGCCTGCGCATAATTCTCGTGAGCAGCAGCGCCACAGCACCCACTGTCAGGAAGCCCTCCTGCGCCCCTGAGGGCAACCGGGGAAACCAGTGAATAACCAGAGGGCTGTGTGGTGAGCAGGGAATCAGGGCAAATGGAGTTCATCACTGTCCAGCCTGTGAGTTCATCTAGTGATCTACTCCACAGAGTCACACGTTTAATGACCAAAGTCCTTTTATGAAATTTAGTCTTTTCTTCTTTGGAGAGTGTTGCTGTAAGACTGCCCAATTCTCTTTGGGTTCCTGTTTAGGCTTTCTGCAGCCTTCTTCTGATAAGTCAGTAATAGTGAGCCAAGTACCATTTTTTGTCACACTTATCTGAGTTGACATCCAGGATTCCATAATTGGACTTGGGTGCTCCCCGAGTTCTGTCACTTACCCACCAGGTTGATCGTTTTATTTATTTTTTAATTTTTATTTTATTGTTGTTGTATTACGTTTATCCCATTCCCCACCCCTGGGGTCCCCTTCCACCCCCAAAGTCAATCCCACATGTTCCATGTCCATAGGTCATCCATGCTAGTTCCTTGATTAAACTGTTCTCCTTCAGGTTGACTGCTTTTAATTTCCAAGTACTTCTTCTCAGTCATGTGATGATTAAATGGGTTAAAGTAGTTTACAAAATTAGTTATTTACAGTCCTGGCTGGTGGCACAGTGGATAAGGTGCCAACCTGCGAATCCAAAGGTCGCTGGTTCCATTCCCAGCCAGGGCACATAACCAGGTTGCAAACCAGGTCTCCAGCCAGATCCATAGCTGGAGGCAGGTGAAAGGCAACCATACATTGATGTCTCTCTCCCTCTCAGCCTCTCTCCCTTTCCCTCTAAAAATAATAAATACAATCTTTTTTAAAAAGTAGTTATTTAATTAGATTATAAACCTTTCCTAATTGCATACTTAATATAAAACACCAGCCATACCCTGGGGTCATATCTAGTAAGACCTGAAATGCTTGATGCAGTTTAAAGAGGTGCTAAGATAAATGTGGGTATGACAGTAGAAGCATCCAAGTGCAGGCACTAACTTTCAAAATCTGCCCTGCCCAAGACTCTGGTTGACCTGAAAGTCAGTTAAAGCTTCATTTCCCTTAAGTCTAAAGTATCCTCACATATTTTGAGATGTGAAAATGTATAATGGCTTTACTCATGACTTTTCTTTTTAAAAGATTTTAATAAATGTCTTTAGTCTTATTTTCTCTTCCCAATGTTTTTGGCCTGTTGTCATAATCCTCTCCTACTTTCAACAGTTTCCTTTCTTTATTATGCAGTTGCCCAGATTGTCTCTGGTTCTGGGCCTTTTATATGATTATTTTTTTTAATGCAATGACCAAAAGATACATAGAGAATTCTAGCTGCAGGTGCATCTTACCTTTAACTGAAAATAGGATAAGGTTCCTGTTTTTGCTTCCAGTATCCTTGTAGTGATCCCTTGGTTGGCCTTACGATCCAGGTCACTGTTGGGCTTGAGTTTTAGGCTTTATTTTACATTTTACATTTATACATTTAAAAAAATATTTTATCAATAGTTTGGCATTGGATTAAGATTTAAAAAGTATAGCTCAAAACTGTACAATTTAAATTCAAGATGAGACCGTGCTGGTCTGTCTTAATCCAATTTTTTTTTTTAATGATTTTAGTTATTTATTTTTTAGAAGAGAACAAGGGCAGAGAAAGAAAGGGAGAATGTGTGGTTGCCTTTCATGCACCTCCAATTGGGGACCTGGCCTGCAACCTAGGCAATGTGCCCTGACTGGGAATTGAACTGGCGGCCCTTTAAAGGTTCACAGGCCAGCACACAGCCCACTGAGCCTCACCAGCCAGGGCTTAATTCAAATCTTTAATACGCATCTCTACGAATATTAAGATGTCTGTCCTATAACCACTTGCCCTCCTTCCCCAATACACCTGCACTCCAGTTTAAGAAGCAGGGTCTTAAGGATACACTTTGCGGTATGTTGTGTTCTCTGGTAGTTCAGATCCTTTCCTGATCGATTTGGATTATTTAGTACTCACCCTAAATGTGGCTAAGATGGAAAGACTAGTACACCGAAGATAAAAATTAACGTGTACTGACTGATATCACAGCTTGCTAGAATGTGTGAAAACCTGGGTTGGAAAATGTTACAGCTCACTTTCAGAATATACCCCTAGTTCTTTTTTCTTTTTTTAATTATTATTTTTTAAGAAGTCAGTTCCTTTATTGACTGAACAAGCCCCTCCTGCCCAGCCAGCCCTACTTCGTAGGCTTTTGTAGACAATGGAGAATCCCCCAGGCCGTGGCCATCACCTCAGGCTTGATTCTCGCCTGGATGAGAGGTTGCCTGTGTAGTTGCCCAGCATACTGTCTCTGTCCACATCTCAGGCTGGAGGATCCTGTGAAGGGGCATCTTCACTGGCTGCTGGTTGGCCCTGTGCAGGTGCTGCAACAGCTGCTTCCGCCAACGCAGCATGTCACCGTCACTGCGACAGCGGCTGGGAGGCTGTGTCCAGCAGCTGGTCAAGGTGCACGCCATGGTAGGAGAACTTGTGGAAGGTTTGCGTCTGCTCCAGCTCCTCGTCTGCCATCTTGTTCATTCAGAGAGGACTATCTAGTTCTTAAAGTAGTGTAATAAAGAGATTCTTTGGGAGACAGCTACATAGTCAAGAATACAAACGTTGTGGGCAGATGGCCAGGATTTGCATCCTGATTCTGGCATTTAGCATCAGTGTGACCTTGAGACATAGGTTTCATGAGACATGAGAAAATTTCTGTATATGTATTTTTGTCCTAAATTATTTATTTAAAAAAGATTTTATTTATTATTATTTTTAGAGAGCGGGGTAGGGAGACAGGAAGAGAAGGAGGGAGACATCAATGTATGGTTACCTTTCACTTACCTCCACCTACGGATCTGGCTGGAGACCTGGCTTGCAACCTGGTTATGTGCCCTGGCTGGGAATCGAACCAGCGACCTTTGGGTTGGCAGGCTGGCACCTTATCCAGTGTGCCACCAGACAGGGCTTTAACTTTCTTTAAATCCCATTGGTTCCTCTTGTTATTTTATTTCCACATTGAATAAAGTCCTAATTGGCACACAACAATTTGTGAGTGTTAAAGTCAGTTAACATTTCTGGGCCTCCCTTTCCAAAATCCCTTCTTCATCTATTAGAAAAATTGTGTTTCTAATAGAATCTACCCCGCAGGATTGCTGGAAGAAATAATCCTGCTGGTCATGCTACATTTTGAACTTTACATCTGAGGATGATGTGTACTTTGTCGCAAGTTATTATTTGTGGCCCAGGCCAGTAAGAGTTGGAATAAGAGCTCTGGCTGGTGTGGCTCAGTGGATTGAGCACCAGCCTGTGAACCAAAGGGTCATGGATTCGATTCCTAGTCAGGGCACATGCTTGGGTTGCAGACCAGGTCCCTGTTCGGGGGCATGGGAGAGGCAATCACACATTGATGTTTCTCTCTTTCTCCCTACCTTTCCCTCTCTCTAAAAATGAATAAAATCTTTTAAAAAAGAAGAGTTGGAATAACATTTCCAATTAATCTGATCATCCCCCACTTGTTTCCAGGCTGCCGTCTAAAAGACTTTGGAGATTTAAGTTTCACTCCAGTCCCCAAAGATGACCTCTACAACAAGCTGGTAGTGAACCCCCGCTCAGTGGGCCTTGCCAACCGGGAACTGGCTGAGGTCGTTAGTAGAGCAGTGTCAGGCGGCTACAGCTGTGTCACCGTGGGAGGAGACCACAGGTAAGTTGGGAGCCAGGGGTGGTGGCCAGGCCAGATTGCCTGGTGCTTTGGGCTCATCAATTAGCTTGTCTCAGTTTCCTGAGTAAAATACCCCTCAGAATTTTTAGGGTATGGTGAAAAAAGTTAATAAACAGACACCTCATTAAAAATGAAGTAGGGGAGGCCAGAAGGGGAAGCTCTCATGCCACCAGTTGATCTTGAAGCATAGCAGGAACTCTGTGGAACAGCCCTCCCAACTTCTTTCCCCTCTGTAAGAGAATTTCTTCTTTTAGTGGATCTGCATATGGCCCACCATGGTTGCATGTTCTGGGTTACAATTCTCTGCGGTTCCTGAAGGAGCCCACTTTCCTGGAGAAAAATCTGTTTTTTGTGGGGTTTTTTTTTTTCTTCTTGTGTGTTTTTGTTTAAGGTCAAAAGTATGCATAACAGCATTTTGATGTCTAAGACTATGAGCTGCTGGAGGCACGCGGGGTTTTCCTTGTTAGGACACATTGTATGTATAGCAGGACAAGTTCAACTGAGTTTTTTTTTAGTATTTTAAAAGATTTTATTTACTTTTTAGAGAAGGGGAAGGAAGGGAGAAAGAGGGAAAGAAACAGCAATGTGTGAGAGGTACATGGATCGATTGCCTCTCGAATGCCCCCAACCAGGGACTTGGCCTGCCAGGCATGTGCCCTGACTGGGAATCGAACCAGTGACCCCTTGGTTCACAGGTCTGGCACTCACTTCACTGAGCCATACCTGCCAGGGCACTAAGCAAAGTTTTTAGACACACAACAGTATATTATGCTTACCTTTTGGAACACCTTCTTGGGGGACTCTTAGGATTTTCATTTGGCTATTGGGAGAATTGGAAGGATCCATCTATAGGCTGATTTTGGGCTTTTTCCTGTTTTAAGCATTTCTGCAAATAGGCTTATTCCAAATTCTCCACTTGGCATATGAATCCATTCTTTACCTCCCCAGTAACTGCCCTAGGTGACTGACCCAGTACATCCTTCCTCTCTTAATGAATCAGCATGTACTTTACTAAGTACCGTTCTGATGTATTCTCAAGAAAACTAGGGATTGTGGAAACTTGTGATTTGTTGGGTTTAGATGAAATAAATATACATGAAATGGAAAAAAATATTCTACAGAATTTTAGAAATCAGTCTGGGCTATAGTAGTAAATTTCACACAGGATTATGATTTAAGTTAAGCAATGAAGGTTCATTTAAGTACTAGGAGTATTAAGCACTTCATATGTATGAGTATTCTTAATCATCTTATTAATGACAGGAGACAAATAGTTTTATCTGACTTGCTGCTGGGAACATTGAGGGTCAGAGTTTAGAACTCACCCAAGGTATAGAGCCAGGAAGTAGACCTGAGATTCAAACCCAATGTGACTTTTATGAGCAATTAACTTTTCTTTTAAGATCCAATCTAGCAAGTTTACTTAAGGTGCTTAGAGAGCTTTTCAGATCATTTAACAAGTTAAATCTTTGTTATAACTGGAAAGACAGGTAGATTCCTCATGAGTAAAATTTTAGGTTGAATTAGGAAGTACTCCCAGGTTCTCTAAGATTCAACCAGTGTCAGTCTGCTTTTAGCTTAGTCCTATCTCTCTCTAAGTTCATTTATATTGTCTTTCTTCTCATTGTCTCACTATTTGGGGACTGCTTACCAATGTGATTATCATAGTCCTTGGTTTTTCTTTTATCTGTAGCCCTGTCACCACTCCCAATTTCCTATTCCAAGCTAAAACCTAGGCTATCTAGGAAGATTCTAGACAGGAAGAAATGAATGTAAAACCTGAATAGCTACTGAACATTTTAAATGAAGAGGCATTTTTAGGTCACTCTGCTCCTTTCACATAGTATAACATACAGCATTGCCTTAATCATCAAACCAAGAGACTTAAACAGGCTGAGATGATCATCCCTACCATATAGAAAAGGAAAGTGCCCTGGCTGGTGTGGCTCAGTAGATTGAGCACTAACCAGCCTGCGAACCACAGGGTCGCTGGTTCGGTTCTTTCTCAGGGCACATGCCTGGGTTTGCAGACTAGGTTCCCAGTTGGGGGAGCACAGGAGGCAACCACACATTACTGTTTCTCTTCCTCCCTCCCTTCCACCCTCTCTAAAAATAAATAAATAATACTAAAAAAGAAAAAGGAAAGTGAAGTCTAGAGAAATCAGATGACTTATCCTAGATCACACAGCTCCTTGAAGGGGAGGGGGGTGTTTTTATGTAACCCATTGCTTTTAGCACCCCAAAAAGGCCCTCTGTGGAGCATGCAGCATAAAATGCTATCTCATGCTATACTGACCAAGAAGGATGGCTACAGTTAAGTTCCTAAGATGCTTAAGCTGCATTTCCCGTCCATGTCAAACTCTTTGGTTACTGGGAAGCTGGGCAACTTTTCAACCACTATTTCATCAGCTCTATTCCTACAGCTGAGATAGGGCAGTTAACTAATGCAAGCAGAAACCAAGAACAAGGCAAGGCAAGAAACAATGATACTTGAATGGCATGCTCAAGTGCCACATATTTTTAAAAGCTATAAGACTGATTTTTATCCTTAAAAAATTTATGTAGCTAATTGTTTAAAAGTGGTCATTAGGCCTCCCTGCTTTCCCTTAAGAGGTATTAAGCAATATTGTGATTTGTTACATATAGACTACATTCTTTAACTAAATTTTATCCTTGAACAAATATTTAAGGTCTTTCCCTGGGTCAGGGCTAATGGATCCAACTGTAGGGACTTGAGGGAAGTAAAGATGTCTGTCACAGTGAAGAGAGTACAACCAAGGGTCAGCTTTGAACCTTTAGTCTTCCATTTCTTCCTAACTCACTGAAGGTTAATCTTTGGGAACTACAGCCCCAGGGAGTGTCTCGTCCAAATCCAGCCTTAGTTTGGGGCCCTGACTTTGACCTGAGGGCGAAGTATGAGCTTCATTGGCAGAGGATACTTGCTACTGGTGATGTTTGCCAAGCAGAAAGCCTTGAAAATTCTTGTAGAGTTGACCCTTGAACAACTCAGGGATGAAGAGCACCAACCCCCCTGCAGAGTCGAAATTCCAAGTATAATCTCTGACTCACCAAAATCTTAAGTTGTCCCTTGGTAAACACAAAGGATTGGTTCCAGGGCCCTCCTGCTGATACCAAATCAGTGGATGCCCAAGTCCCTATCTAAAATGGTATAGATCCATGCATATAGTTGGCCCTCTGCATCCACAGAATTTCAACCAAGTGTTGAAAATGTAGTTATTGAAGAACAAATCCATGCATAGGTAGACCCCTGCGGTTCAAACCATGTTGGTCAAGGGTCAACTGTATTTGTTCTTTACAGCCTGGCAATTGGTACCATTAGTGGCCACGCCCGGCATTGCCCAGACCTGTGTGTGATCTGGGTTGATGCCCATGCGGACATCAACACACCCCTCACCACTTCATCTGGATGCCTCCACGGACAGCCGGTTTCATTTCTCCTCCGAGAACTACAGGACAAGGTCAGGAGGCCAAAGTGAAAAGAAAGATGAGTAGCCTGCAGGGGCTTTGATGGTCTAGTTCAGTGAGATTTCTGTGAAGGATGGGTTGCCAGTGGTAGAAATGCTTATCACTCCTTTATCTGTTCATCAAACATTATGGGCCAGGCAGTGTTAGATGTCTGGGACAGAGAAAGGTTCTCCTTGCTCTCAGGGGGTTCATAACTGTCTAAGAAAGGTAGGAGGTACTGGTAACTCTAGTAAATGACAGACCCATAGCCTGAGAACATCCTGGTTAGAGGTTCCCCGGCCTCACTTTGAGACCCACAGGTGTAGAATCTAAGTAAAATCATGATGACGTCTATTTCTCTAGGCTATTCAAGACATGGGAGTCCAGGCATAAACTAGAATTTATTTATTCCTCCCCTCAGTGAGGGACCAAGTTAAATTGGGAATCACAAAGGTTATTCATATGAAAGAACCATGGACATGGACAAGTGCGATTGACTTTGGTGGGGAATGGGTGGGTGAGGAAGGGGACAGAGGGGAGTGAAAAGGGGATGGATGTAATACAACAATTTAAAAAAAAAAAAAAAAAAAAGGTTATTCATTAGGCAGAATTTGTATCCTGGCTGTCAGCAACTTGAGATGACAACTGGGTTATTTCCAGAACCAATCTGTAAATAATTCAGAACTGACTGTAAAAAGGGTTAATCAGCAGTATTCCTGCTATTTAGGTTAAGTTAATGAGAAACCAAGACCACTTTAGGAAAGGGGCTTTATTTTTTAATTTCTTCTTGAGAAATAAAAGCTATAATGTGTTCTTCAGTATAGCCTTCCGAATTAATTCCACTTATACCCGTTCTCTTTCCCAGATCAAGTGTGCCTTGTGCTGCATTAGCATACCCTGTAGACAGGGGGAGAAAACAGACTGCATACAACGAGAAACACAGTGATTACATTGATGAGACCTGAGACCAACAACCCCTGATTAATCCTATTCCTCTTTTCATAGGTACCACAGCTCCCAGGATTTTCCTGGATCAAACCTTGTATCTCTTCCCCAAGTATTGTGTATATTGGTCTAAGAGACGTGGACCCTCCTGAGCAGTAAGTAGTGTTAAACTTTGCGACCTTCCCAGCCACTTTATGTTCCATTTTGATAGGTTGTTCCTTGCCTTGATTTGTTGAAGATTACTATAAAGATAAAACCCCCATAAATGTCCATTTCATTGAAAATGCTGTTTAAACTAAGGATTGCTTCCTTTTTATCTCATCCCAGTTTTATTTTAAAGAATTATGATATCCAGTATTTTTCCATGAGAGACATAGACAGACTTGGTATACAGAAGGTCATGGAACAGACATTCGATCTGCTCATTGGCAAGTAAGTAACCCTAACAGATACCTCTGTCTAGGTCCCCATGGGACAGAGCAGCTCCCGGTGGGCAGAGTACTTTAGCTTTTCTCTTGAGGATAGTAGCTCTTCTTTCAGATACAAGCAAAACATGCACATGTTAAAAATTCAAATAATTTAGAAAAGGGGAATATAAAACAGGTCATATTTTCCCTCTGATGTTGGGCAGGGGTTTCCTTGAAGTCATGGCCCAGATCCTCTGACTCTCATGAATTTCTTGAAAGGTAAGAAAATGCTTATCTTTTGAGATGAGAAGCATTCATTATTCCAGCTGTCCCATTCTTCCAAGCCTATTTTTTCATCTGAAAGGAGTTGTATGTTAAGCAAAACTTGGTAGTGGATAAAGAGGGCTGATGAATGCTAATCAAACACTAGTTTTAAGAGCATCTTCCCCCAGTGCTGTGTCTTTTTTTCTGGGGGACTAACGTAATTAACTGCCACCTGCACATAGGTGTTGTACATTAGTTTCAGACATTGGACACGGGGGCTAAACTCAAGTTAGAACTGGAAGATGGTAAGGTTGCAAATGTAAAATGAGAGTTAAGTTCAGCTGCTTTTACACTCAGAGAATAAACACAACCGTAATTAGCAAATGAAATTAGACTATCAGAGCCCAAGGTCATTATGGAAGTGAAGAATTCCCTCTATGGACAGATGTTAACGTAAGAGGCTCTACTGCTCAGGGCAAGTCAAATATAAATTGGAATTGGTCTGAGGCACACAGAACAAATGGCAACATTATGAAATGGTGTATAAAAACTAATAAGCGAATATTCAGTAACTTCCTAAATAGGAAACCTGGAAATCTGCTATATTAACCAAGTGGCAGGACTAACAGCACAAAAGCAAGGAGTTGCATCTGTAGGACGCTTGAATGTTCAGGCACAACCAAATGACTATTCTCTTATCCTTCTCCTTTCCAGAAGACAAAGACCAATTCATTTGAGTTTTGACATTGATGCATTTGACCCTACACTGGCTCCAGCCACAGGAACCCCTGTTGTAGGGGGTCTGACCTATCGAGAAGGCATGTATATTACTGAGGAAATACACAACACAGGTAAGTAGTGATCAGCGTGTTCACTACACAAGTAAATATGCTGAAGCCTCTTGTCTGCAGGGGAATCTTTTCTACTGCATGTCATTGTAGACATTGTTTTTGCATAAACTTGTTATAGCTCAAAGTCTTGTGGTCAAACTAATAAGGGATAGTCATTTATAGAGGTATGTTTGGATCTGGCTTATACCAAAATATGGTATAAGGTGATAGTAAATAAAAAGTTGTCTATATCTTCTCAAGAACAACCTGCCAAACTAATGTTTTTTGCATCTGAACTGTTGAAAGGGAGCTTAAGGTTAAAAGGCAAGGCTGCTGTAATTTTTACCTTAAATTACAAGATTTGTTTACTGGGAGTTGGGGGTGTGGAATTAAAGCTTCTCTTGAAGATACTTCAATGCTACAACACCTTGGGTTCTTTCATGTAGGATGTTTTATATTGGAGCTTGTTTAATAGGATATTTAAATGAATGGCTGACAGAAAGATTAGTAAGATGAATGCTTTTCAAGAGTGGCTCCCAAAGGGTTACTGTTCCAGAACTCATACTCACTTGCAGTTTCCATGTTTGTCAGAAAGCTTCTGGTTTTAAGGTTACTTTAAATTATCTTTAAACAACATGAAACTTTAACATGCAAAATTTAAAAACATGAAACTTCAATGCCATCTCATGAAATTAGGGTCTAAATAGCATAGAGACCCCAGATGGAAAGGTCCAGGGCTACAGGACACCCTTGAAGAGTTGAGATAAATATGGAAATCGAGAAAAGGTTTCCCTGGCTCTGAAACCAACTGAACCCTGAGGCACTACAGAAAGAAGAAGAATGCTTGCCTACTGGATCTGACAGTGGCAATGTAGTCTCCTTCTCAGACCCACAACCTTCGGTGTTTGCTCATTGTCCTTGGGTTAGTGGCCAGTGAACCTGGGAGTTCCAGCCTCCATTCTGGTTCCCAGAGACACCACTAGAACCAGAGGTCAGTAGCCTCTAGCACTTAGATGGAGCAGTAGTCACACCTTGTCCCCCTCTCTCCTGCTGTAACATTACTCTGTTCTAAAAGACTATCATGACACTGTCAACTAGGTACGTAAAACAGTTTGTTAATCTGGAAACATGGGTAGTATATATTTTTAATAGTGCCAAACCCTCTTGATTACTTCTGAGCTATGCTGAAGGCCAGCTTTAGTCAGAGGAATTCAGACACACAAATTATCAAGGGACACAGCTGCCATGTGCAGGGATTGCTGACAGTGCTACAGTAATGTGCCTGCTCTCTGCAGTCTTGCACAGTGCACTGAACTACGCTTTGCTACTGAGGGACGACACACTGAACAGACGTTATGGCAATGAGCATGTCATGTGCTATCATGTGGTATCAATAAACCATTAGGCATATTCACTTCACCCATGTGTCCAGGATTTATGGCCACCTAAATATTCTCAGATACATATCTGTATTATCAAATACTAGTTTGTTCAGATAACTCTTGGAAGAGGTAGATTAGCTTTACTCTGGATAACCAACTAAAAAGTTAACTACCCCAACTCCAGAGAAGTGGAGTGCTGGGGGCTGGGAGAGGCAGAAGGAAGGTCTGGGCAGGTTCTTTCTTTCCTTCTCAGACCTTCTGGCACCAGCTCTTAAATATAAGATACCGGGTCATTCTGATGGGAGACCTAAAAGCAGTGTCAGATGTGGAACCGCAGGGCTCAGACCTGCACAGGTGTGCAGTGATAACTACACTTCGGGGCGCATGGTGCTTTAAGAGATGCGGGTACAGCATCGGAATTCAAAAGTGGGAACAGAGTTCTGGCTAGTGAGAAGTGGGAGTTCTCACACACAACTACATGGAGGGCAGGCATCTAGAAGGTTCCTTAGTAATGGAAACGGCACGTATTTTCCAACCAGTAGGTTAGAAACTCCTTTCTCCACCCCCACTCCCAAGCTCATTCTTTATTCTCTCCAGAAAACCTGAGAGCTATGCCTTCTTTATATGTTAGTTCAACAGAGATGATTGATCTTATTACCTTAAAGGTTTCTTTCAATCCTTCACTAATATAGCAGTTTTAATAAATTTATGCCCAAGAGGATGGGTGTAGGGGGCTTCCTGACAGCTGGTAATTTTATAGTGGAAAGTGGCTTAATTTTTTTTTTTTTTACCCCCTGGCTGCTTCTGCCCAAGAGGTGGTGGCCCTCACTGAAAGCAGCAGTGACTTCCTGATGGCCTCCTTTGTGCTTGCAGGGCTGCTGTCAGCACTGGATCTTGTTGAAGTCAACCCTCAGCTGGCTGCTTCAGAGGAAGAGGCCAAGGCCACAGCTGGCCTGGCAGTGGATGTGATTGCTTCAAGTTTTGGTCAGACAAGGGAGGGAGGGCACAATGTCTATGACCAACTGCCTACTCCCAGCTCACCACATGAATCGGAAAATGAAGAACGTGTGAGAATTTAGAAAATACTGTATGCTGACACACATACAGTGTGTCACAGTGGGCATTCCAGAGTTGTGAGGTGTTTGAGGGGACAGATACTACATGGTCTCTGGGTCAATACTGCCTTAATAAGAACATCTGTGTATTCTCACAAATGTAAAGTTTCCTCCCCTTCATTTTGGTGACCAATAATTACACTGTAAATGTATTTGATTATTTTGCAGTTCACACTATTAATATGTTGAAGTATTATGTAAATTTAAAGAAGTCATAAATAGCATTTATTACCTTGGTATATCACACTGGTCTTGTTGCTGTTCCTTCACATTTAACTGGTTGTCCATCTTCCCTCCCTTTTCCCACAGTCTGGCTATAGAGTGCATCCTTGAACTGTTAGCACACAGCAGCAGGGAACTTATTCCACACCTCTACCCCATTCACAAGCTCACAGTTCTGGTCCACAAACTCTCATAGGCGGGAAGTTCAATGCTTGCGAAAGAATTTGTAGTAAACCAGGCCTCCCAGGATGGCTAGCTCCAGTAAGATGACAATGGAAAGTAGCAGCTTGTTGGTTGTCACTCTACAAACAGAAGCAAAGTGAGTCATCAGAAATCTGGACAACTCTTTTCCCTCTTAATACAGAGAGGTTGGACTTGGGGCCAAGGCTAGATAATGTGAGGTGGGCTGAATACTTGTTTGAACTCATGGCTACTCCGCAATAAGTATACACAGGCAGACCTCAGAAATACTGCAGGTTTGGTTCCAGATCACAGTAATAAAGCAAGTAAGAGTAACAAAGCCAGTCAATGTGAAATTTTTGTTTCCCAGTCAGTGCTCTGAAGTTATGTTTACACTAGACTGTACTCTATTAGTATGTAATAACGTTGCCTAAAAAGACAATGCATACTTTACTGCTGAAAGTGCTAACCATCATCTGAGCTTATTAGAAAAATAGCAGATAAGATTGCTTGACACAAACCTTCAGTTTGTAAAAATGCAGTATGTGCTAAGCAAAATAATTAACGGTATGCCTGCGTAAAGTTCTTTAGCTGATAACAACGCATAGCTTTAGCTGTAACAAGGAAAACACTACCTCACAGAAATGTTGAAAGTTGGGACCATATATTCCAAAGGGTTAAAAAAAATTAGTTTAAAAATGTCTTCAAATAGTAGTTTCTTCCCTTCTTTAAAACTAGCTGTTCTAGAACGCTGTAGTTAGAAAAATAGTATTAAATGTACTATGAAAAATATATAATTTCTGAATGCAGGTTGAGTCATATTTCAAAACAGCAGTTTACAACTCGTATCATTAACCATATAGAGCCACACCCGTTACATATCACAGCTGTGGGCAGGAGTTGGGAGGGTGTGTTGGACCAGTGTTGACATCCAGCTCAGGGATGGGTCCTAAGTAACCAGAAGCTGAGTAGTACCTTCCTTACTTTCTCTTTCCCTGTGAACCCAAATGAGTATCTCTACAAAGGTACTATGGGAGCTTCATAAAACATTTCCTGTCTTTTGTTAATAAAAAGAATCCACTCTGTGGTTCTCATGTTCACTCTAAACTGAAGGTTTCCCCTATTCCACAAGGACTGTCCCACTGTTGACAAAAATCTCAGTCTCCTGCTAGTTCCACAGCCCAGCTGTGCTTTTGTATTATGCACCCTACCCCTCACCCCAAGTTCATCCTCAGGGGCAGTACCTCCCTTTTGCCTCTGATTTTGTTGCTACCAGCACCTACATCAGGGGTTTGTTTGTTCTTTTAAGGCAACTTCTTGCTAACGAGAGAACTCGCAGGTCAATGGGTGACTCCCATGAAGAGCAAGCAGAGCCAAAAGCAAGTATCAAGCAGCAGCAGTGAAAAGTCTGCTCATCAAGTTTTTATGAATGTGAAACCTCCCACGTGCTGCAGCCTCCTCTACGGAGCGGACGCTGGAGCGAAGCGCTCCCAGTGGACAAGTGTCACACGGTCCAAATCAGAGGAGCCGGCACTTTCAACAAAAGATTCTGTCTTACACAAGACAATGCTCCTTATTTCTTGGGCTTTATTAGGACCTTTGTAAGCCATGGTTTAAAGCTCTGACATTCTTGGCTGAAAGATAGTGATAAAAGAGAAGTTAACTTAGTGACTATTTTTAAAACTTACTTTCTGGACATTGACCGGAGAATCTTTCGACTTTTGCTCAAGTTTTCATTTGTGTTTACCAGCTGAGAAGAGAAAATAGCAATTATTTTCCCCTTCTTTCGAAAGTACAGACTGTAGAATTTGAACATTCCCTAAACTGACAGGGGCACATGCTGAAATGAAACCAATTTGAATGGTGGCCTCTGAGTATAATTAGAAGAAACTGCAGAGAACAAGATACTTCAGTTCTTGTCAAGTAGGCTTAGGAATTACTACATCCGAAGGCCACTGTGAGGGACTTCTGGGACAGAGCTAGTCCTTGGCTGCTCAAAACAGAAAGGCTGCAAGTATACCTTGCCAGTGACTGTGAAGCAACTTTAGATTTGAATTTCATCAGCCAAAGTCCAGGACGGCCTCTTGAGTTACAGTTTGTTTTTGTAGGCTAGTGCATTACCACTTTGGGTGGTGGTTATTTTTTTTCTTTACCCCTTTAAGAGACACACTGGATTGTGAAAGGAATCTTTTGGAAGAAATTTTTTTCTTTTTATTCTTTCCCTTTTGGTTGCCTGTTACTAATCTATATAGCAGGAGGATATTTCAACAATGCCACCTGCCATCATTCCTAGTGGCCTTGGTAAGTTGATCTCTCAGGTCACTCCCTGGCTTTTAAATTCAGCCAACCCACCTTGTGTGTTCAGAAGTCAAAAGCCAAACAATCTGTAAGTTGTCTTCTCTATAGTTTACCTTAAATTCAGTGCTTTACAATTTTACTAAGGGGCATCATTCCAATTTAAGAAAACCATCTCAAATTCCCACTCTGAACTAATATTTTCCCATCTAAGTCTTCCCCACAGTATCTATTTGTTTGGATTTGCTTCATGCTATTAACAACATAACATTCCACTGGCAAGTTGTACTATTTTCAAAACGTCTATGCAGATGTATGGAAGGAAAGGAATAAGTTGTTTTTTTTAGGGCCTTTTAAAATGGATAGACTAGAGGCCCCAACAGAGCCATCACTGTCCTGTTTCTATTTTCTTCCCACAATAATCCAGCTTACCTTAGGGAACAGTAAAGAGTTACAGTCCAGGGTTAAACCTATAAATTGTCAGTGGTGCTATTTTATGACATGTAAAAACAGCCTTGGCTCTAAATGACAGGAAAGCTAGAATCTTTTCAATAGATGGTGCTTTCATAAGGACAGCAGAACATTCCACTAGTAAGAGGAATAAACATCTCAAGTTGGTAATAGAGGAATAAAAAGATGGAGTGGATGCAGTTTTATGTTTATTTGATAATCTGCAATCAGTGTAAAAATTGAGTCTCTTCAGTCTTTCTTTTTCCCCTTTCCAATGATCTCTAAATCTTAGGGGTTAAATTACTTCCAAAGCAGCTCTCAGCTATGCAAACTAAAAACTGAGAAAAGCATAAGGACCTAAAAGACTATATACCCTGAATTCAGAACTACCTGTAGCAAGGCCGACCTACTTACCCACTCTTGCCCTTTCCCCATCTGCCCAGACTTACTCTGTTCTTCGTACGTTCCAACTGGTCACGTTGCTCCCCTAGTTCTTCTATAATTTCTGAGCCAATCTGGTCAGTCTCTGTGGCAATCCGATGAGAACGCTCAATACTCTGGGTGGCTCGGTTCAGGCTTTCAGTGCCTTGCAAAAGCAACGCCCTTTGAGACTGTAGCCGATTCTGACAGGATTATAACAGGGAAATGTTAGACTTATTCCATATTCATTGTCAGCACAATCCTTACCACCATCCTTATGTAAGAAGAGTTATAGTATGCAATAATTTTCATTATTTTAAGACAACCAAAGATGCTAACAAACTATAAGAACCTATTTAAGGTCAGACTAAAGCAGAACTTGGAATTCAATACAGGATTCACAGTACCTCCCACTCCACCACTTGTTAACTTAAGAAGGTAAAAAAGGACAAAAAATATCAGCATTTTCCTGTGTTTGTAATGAATTTAAACCGGTTCATGTGCTTGTTGTACTAGCAACTTCTGAGAGGCAGTGGCTCAGGTTTGGGGTGCAGGAGCTAACCTAAAGGTGCATATAGCCTGTAACTTTGGTGGGCAGCAAACCAACTAAACTCTAGAGCCATAGAACAGATCAACTCACTGAAGATTCCTACCTGACTGGGACTGAGGACTGAGGGACCATGAATATTCATTATCAGAGCATACAGAAATCAATTAGCAATCTGGGTGGGACACTGGCACATGCTGGAAAAAACTTCAAGTGGCCACACTATTGGTAAGACCCAATTGCGTGGGTCTTACCACATTATTAGTTTAGGCCCAACAGAAAAAAAAAATTCTGAAGTTGCCACACAGGTGATCTGCTCCCAGGGAGGGAGGTGGGCTAAGTAAGGTACCCTAACTGCCCTAATTACCCAGGTGCCCTAATTTTCTAAATACCCACTGAAGTTTTATTGCACCTCTATCATCCTGAGGACAGAAGTAGCTTTTGTCGGGCCAGAATTTACCACTGACAGAAGTGGGTGCAGCTTTTAAGTTCTTACCTATTCAAAGCATGTACACACACAGGCCAGCTCACGGCCTATTACTGAGCACGCAACACCACCATCAAGCCAAAAATGGATCCCCAGATCAGAAGAAACAAGTCGTCTTCATATATGGTGCAGTGACCAGGAGATGAGGAAACTACCGAATAAGGCTGAACTAAACCCCAGTTACCTTAGCTTAAAAGAAGCAGGAATAAGGCTTTTTTTACAATAAAAGATGGGGGTTTTCAACTGATTAGGATGAGAAAGAACAGGAAAAGATAAGATCACATAAATCAACCTCAGATTTAGAACAATTCTACTAAAAGTGGCATATATATTTAAATTGTTTTTATAACTTCTGAAACGTAATTTTATTTTGAAGATTTTATTTATTTACTTTAGAGAGAGGAAAAGGAGGGAGGGAGAGGAAGAGAAACATCGATCAGATGCCTCTCGCATGCCTCCAACTGGGGACCTTGCAATTTTAGAGCAAGATTATTCCTTGGACTTATTCCCCTTTTGTTGTTTTATGTTTCAGAGGGAGGGGGTGTGATGATCAAAGTCATTTTACACCTCTCATTTCACTTGTCAAGCTCCACCTGCCCGCTTTTTCCCAGTCCCTCCCTTCACAGGTGAACTCTGAAAATTTGACACCATTCTCAAATACTCCAGTTTTGTTTTGTTTTTAAAGATTTTATTTATTACTTTTAGAGAGGGGAAGCGAGAGAGGCAGAGAAGGAGAGAAGCATCAATGTGTGGTTGCCTTTCACCTGCCTCCAGCTACGGATCTGGCTGGAGACCTGGCTTGCAACCTGGTTATGTGCCCTGGCTGGGAATCGAACCAGCGACCTTTGGGTTTGCAGGTCGGAGCCTTATCCCCTGTGCTACCAGCCAGGGCCTCAAATACTCTAGTTTTGACATCAGCAATGTGAGGCCAGTAGCCTTTGAATGTCTTTTCAACTATAATCAGGATGTATCATGAAATGGGATCTGTTTATTTAAAATGGTACTATCAGCCTTTCTGCTTAAGTGCAGTCTGCACTCCCATTTCTCTCCTACGCTACTTGCCAGGCCATTTCTACTTTGTACTATTTCTATTTTGTACATTTGGAATATAATCCCAAATGCAACATTAAATTTAGGTTTCTTAAGTTTTATTTCTGTCATCCTCTAGCTTCTTTAGATAGTTTCAGAATACAGACTTTCGGTCTTATCAGTCTCACTTTATAGATGGGAACACTGGAGGCTAGAGAAGCAACCTGACTCACTTTCTGTTACAACAGAGCAAAGCATCAGCCCCTTAAGAAGCATCCTGCCTTCTCTACTGTATCTGGGCTACTGGGCCATCTTGATATAAATGTAAAAAATAAAGCTTGGGCTAATTTTGTAACAACACTGATAACCTAAATTTTGGGACACATGTAAGAAACTGGATCAATGGGTCAGAATACAGAGTTCAGATATAATAAGATTAGGTAACACCTGTAAACCACCACTACATACTAAGCACTGTTTTATATGTAAAGGACACAAAGAAGCGTAAATTAGCATATGATTTGGAAAGATCTGCATTTGATACAGAGGGGTCAGCGCTCTCCCCTTCAGGATCAGGCCCATGCTTTTCCCTTCTTCCTTTCCTTCCTAGCAAGGCATGTGCCTTGGCCTTTCCCTGAAGCTCCAAGAACCCTTTGTTTGCTTCTGTAACTTGTTTCCTGAGCCTACACAGCCCAGCTGACGCCTTCTACTACTTCTGTATCTTTCTGAATAAACTCTTATAATTTGAAAAAAATGCAGTGGGGGTAAATATCCAAGGGGAAAAGGGGAACTGGGTGCAGGAAAGGATAAGGTGGGAAAACAAGAGTGCAGCACACACTGTAGCATGAGTTGCCCTCCACACATGGTTAGTTCTTGTGCTACAGGACCTTAAGGCGGGAAGGGAGGGGTAACGATGGGAGCTCACCACATGCTCATTTTCCACAGCGTATGTGCCGTATTTCATGTCTCCTCGGCCCCCAGGTGTGGATGTCAAAGGGGTGTTTCTCACTTCACGGTGGAGTTTGGCAAGGTCCTTCCGGTAGGTTCGAAGCTTAGACATCATAGGGTTACGGAAAGATAGGGGCGCATAACGGAGTTCCTCTTCCATCTCTGCCAGCTAGGAAGGTGAAAATAGTGAGCAGACAGCCTGGTTCTTTTCTTTCTCATCTGGGCATATGCCTCGTTTGGATGGATCAGACCACAGACAATCCCAAATACGTACTCAACCATATGTGCCACAAGAAGAACATGGTCATGCCATAAGAGTACACAGTGCCTATCAAGCATAGAACGGGCATTCAAAGGGGAAAAGTTTAGTCAACGGACTCAACTGTAATACAACAATAATAAGTTAACTTTTAAAAAAGGCATTCAAAAAGTATGTGATGAATGACTGAAAAAACTAACAACACCTTATAGCTTATTAAATATTTTTATACGCATTGATTTAATCCTCACAGCAAATCAAGGTAGGAAACTGCTCAAGATTACACAATAAGAGAAGTCAAGACTAAAAATCTTTACATTCTTTTTTCAGTTTACCAAGTTCTTAGCCTATTATGGTTCAAGTGCTGTCCAGACACACTTGGTGAGGTCTACTGTACTAAAATGATAAAGGTCTGGCATCAAGGGTCTCCTGTTCCTCCTCCTTCTGAAAATCGGTTGTCCCCATGTCAGAGTCTCCAAATCAGATTGCCATTTTTCTGAGATAAGTAATATATAAAACTTGACCATTTTCACAAGAGGCCATAAATTACTTTCATCTGCCTAGGATGGCCAGCTTGGACTGGTTAATTTTGCCAAGTTCACAGAAAGTAAGAGCCAAACAAATTGGTATTAGCTAAAAGATTTTTTTTAATGCTACTAAGACAGATGTTAACAAAAAAATAGACTGGCTCTATAACAGGTATCATGGCTCTTTCAGCTGTGCACAGGAACTTCACCAGAATAAGGAAGCTGTTCTTGGACAAGCAAGAAGGAAGTTCTCTGGCTTAAAAAGAAATTTTCTTCTTAATCTACACCAGGGTAGTAAAATTTAGGGGCAACTATTTTTGCAGAGTATTACCAGGCAGTTGGATCTTAGCCCTGACCTCAAGGGTTTACTAAAGCTGGGACTTTTCTAATAGGTAAAAGCAAAGCTTTTTTTTTTTAAAGCCAGATGAGGAGAGAAGCAGTTGTTAAACTGCTCAGCAACCTGAACCTGAACCAACTTCTAACGGCTTTGGGTTTTGGGTTCTGATTAGGAACTCATCCTATCCACGCATGTCTTACTCAAGACACCACATCTAGCCACTACACTGCCTTAAAACAGCAGGAACTGTGGCTGAGAACCACCTCTGAGATCTATTTTCTGTGACAATAAATTTAATAAAGAATAGCTGATCCTAATGACCAGCTTTTTTTTTTTTTTTTTAAGATTTTTAATTTATTATTTCCAGGGAGAGGGAGAGGGAGAGAAACATCAATGTATGGTTGCCTTTCACCTGCCTCCATCTGGGGACCTGACTGGAGACCTGGCTTGCAACTTAGTTATGTTGCCCTGGCTGGGAATCGAACCAGCAAACTTTGGGTTCACAGGCCGGCACCTTATCCACTGTGCTACCAGCGAGGGTTTTAACGGCCAGCTTTTAAATGAGATTTTAAAACACCGCATAGGTAACAGTGTGAGAACACCCTTTACAAATCACATTAGGAATGTGTCATCAAAGCCTCATTTTAGGAGAGGCTTCTAGCTTTACCCATTTGTGTCTGGCAGCCCCGCTCCCCATCACCCATCCCCACCCATTGGCCACATGTAGTCAGCCATAAAGTCAGGAATGATAGGAGGATAGTTAATCTGTGATCAGATCACAGCATTACTTTTGGGAAAGAAAACCAGGCAGAAGTGAGGACCTATTCCCTGTTCTTACCGTTTCATTTGCTTCCTGTTGCTTTTCATCAAAATCTCTGATCAATTTCTTCTTCTCTTCTGGAAAAAATAAGACAAATTTCAAATGCTCAGTGCTGCTTCCATACATTTATAGAGTCTATTCCTTCTGTAATCCCCCATTCCTTCCCTGTTGGGGATACTAGTATTTAATCACTCCTAAGGGGCATTTAGAAATGTATGGAAAGCCCTGGCTAGTAGCACAGTGGTTAAAGGCGCCGGCCTGCGAACCCAAAGGTCGCAGGTTCGATTCCCCAGCCAGGGCACATAACCAGGTTGCAAACCAGGTCTCCAGTCAGGTCTGTGGCTGGAGGCAGGTGAAACGCAACCATACATTGATGTCTCTTTCCCTCTCTGCCTCTCTCCCTTCCCCTCTTTCTAAAAAGAATGAAATAAAATCTTTAAAAAAAAAAAAAAATGTATGGAAACTTGTTATCATACAACTGGGGGAAGGGGAGAGGGAGGGTATTACCACTGGCATTTTGTACCCAGGGAACAAGAATATCCTTGCTTGGGACAGTCCTGCATAACAGTCTGACCCCAAAGGCACAACAGTGTCCCTACTAAGAAACACTTCGGGTCTAAGTTAATTGTAGTCAACCTCCCCACCCCCAACCCTAACAGAGAAGAGGCCAAGCACATCAACAGAATGTTTAACACTAGTTTTGGAAATCCCTCTCCCCACTTTAACCTACACTATGACTCACTTCTCTATTTAGCCCTTATTCACTGCTTTTCTGCTGCAAAACAAATCCAAAGTTCACCTACTATGCTCTCTAGGGAAGCTGCATGGTATGGCACACGTTTCTCTGCCATACCCACTGGTGGTGGTATGGAACTGACGTATTCAGTGAGAAAGTGACTCCCCTTTTGATTGTCCTTTTGGTGGCCAATATGTCTTTGTGGTTTTTTTGTTTGTTTGTTTGTTTTTAAGATTTTATTTATTACTTCCAGAGAGAGGGGAAGGGAGAGAGGCAGAGAGGGAGATAGACATCAATGTATGGTTGCCAATTCACTTGCCTCCAGCTACAGACCTGGCTGGAGACTTGCCTTGCAACCTGGTCATGTGCCCTGGCTGGGAATCGAACCAGTGACCTTTGGGTTTGCAGGCCGGCACCTTATTCACTGTGCCACCAGCCAGGGCTAAGTGTCTTTAATACCTAAAAGTTACTACTCTCCCCTTTTCAACAAAAACTGTAGAGGTTTCAGCTTCAAAGCAAGTAACATCTAACTAAAACTGCATTGTTTTGCCTTCCCTGTATTTTTGTGATCATTTACACAGGTTCTACAGATTTCCCATTTAAAGTAGTGATATAGCCCTGCCTGGTACAGCGCAACAGGTTGGGTGTTGCTCCATGGACCAAACAGTTGCTGGTTCAATTCCTGGTCAGGGCACATACCTGGGTTGCAGGCCAGGTCCCTTGTTGGGGACACATGCCAGAGGTAACTGATTGATGTTTATCTCACACATCAATGCTTTAATAAGCAATTTTTAAGATAGTAGTACAAAATGACCTTTGAAGTAATTTCATGCAGTAAATAAATGTATTTTACATGCAATAAACTGATGTAAAGAAAACTGAGTAATCGTATAACTGGTGCTCGGACGTGGCAAAAATGAAGAAGGGAGTCCCAGCACACTACGACCTGGTGAACACGAGCACGGGGGAGAACCGCTGCTGAGTGGAGTAAGTCCTGGTCCCAGCTTTGGGCTCAGCCTCCTGTGTAAACTTGACTAATCTTCGTCATCTATTTAGGACCTGACTTCCTTTGGCTAGATAGTGAGTAGGTCTTCCTTTCATATCCAACAAGTAAAAATTAGCTCTACTGTATTTATGAGAAGCTTGATGTATACTTTCAAATGAATGTTCTCCCTGTTAATCTACACATTATCTACTTATTGCCACAAAGTTACCATTGCTTACAAGGTTTTTGAATTCATCTTTTGGAATTACTTTCACAATCTGGGGACAGTCTTTTTTTAATTGTAGATTAAATTAATATATCTATATATCTATATAATTTACCATTTTTAAGTATACGTTGTTGTACGATCATCACCATTCTCCACCTCCAGAACCTTTTCATTATCCCAAATGAAACTCGACCTGCGAACCCAGAGGTTGCTGGTTCGATTCCCAGCCAGGGCACATAACCAGGTTGCAAACCAGGTCTCCAGTCAGGTCTGTGGCTGGAGGCAGGTGAAACGCAACCGTACATTGATGTCTCTCTCCCTCTCTGCCTCTCTCCCTTCCCCTCTTTCTATAAATAATGAAATAAAATCTTAAAAAAAAAAAAAGAAAGAAAAGAAAAGAAAAGAAACTCGAGTCATTAAACACGGGCTTCCCATTCTTCCCAACCCAGACTCTGGTAACCACCATTCTATTTTCAGTGTCTATGAATTAGACTTCTCCAGTCACCTCATGTAAGAGGAATCACAATATTTGTCCTTTTGTATCTGGCTCGTTTCCCTTGGCATGTCTTCAAAGTTCATCCCTGTTGTAGCATGTAAGGGGCCATAGTCTTGTAAAGCTATGTATTTTTCATGTGATGTCATTCCTAAATACAAGCCAGCACTTCCATCCATGGAAGAAAGGGCAATCTTTTCCAATGCTAAAAACAGCTAAATTGGGCTTATGGAGGGATGGGATGTGGATACTTAGTCCATGGTCCTAAAATTTTCCTGGATAATTTTGTTTACCTTGAATTTTACATTAAACCTTGATTTTCAAACCCAATCCAACATGAGCTGCAGTATCACTATAGTACTTTATATGGATTTACACTTATTGTGTTAATCACAATAGCATCTAGCATGTCAACTGCTGCTTTTTAAGAGATTTTAAATCATTTTGGATGTGTACATTCTAATTATTCTCAACTTGAGATCAAGTTCCTCCAGAACAAGGAAATTTTATTTTTCTTTGCTAGGTCTCATAAGTTCTAGAAACTTAACCTGACAATGCATCTTTATTATGCCTCATCATTGTCATGTGACCTCCCCTTAATATACACCAGGCACTCCAGGTGAACTATTTCTTACTCTATACCACTTAACAAAAACCAGGGTCTGTTGTTTAAAAAAGAAAAGAAAAAAAGACCCAGCCATGGTAAATAATGTGTGCCTTGGCCATCCTGATGAAATAAGCACTAAGCAGCTGTTACTATCCCTGAGTGGGCTGTGTTTTCAGCCATTGGCAGTGAAACATCTGCAGTCAAGAAGGGCTACTTCCATGGAAAGGTACCATATTATTTTGTCACAAGAATGCTGAGTGCCGCCACTCCTTTTAATAGGCCCATCTACAAAGTTAAGCACGCTCTCTCCTGATCCAAGCTGCACAGTATGAAGACATAGTCTCTATGTAAGTGCATTTCCTTCCTAGCTCAGATTTTTTATAACTCTTGTTAGTCAAAAAGTCCCTTCCTACACTTTTCCCTTGGTAAAGGATATGAAAATCTGCATTAAGGGACAAATTCTAGAATGATTCAAAGAAAAGAGCTACATAAAAATAAGTAGGGAGAAAAGAAGTAACCCACAGAATCTTGACTCTCTTTAACTTCTCTGCATGATTTGGTCAGTCTCCATCTTTTTGGAGTTAGAATAATCCACTCTCTACACAATATCATAAGATACACACTCTCCCTTCACCACATGAGATCCTTTACGTAATCCTAACATTTTTTTAAAGCCTTTGAAATCATCCCTTCTGATGAAGCCAGAGAGGCAGATTCTTAGAGGTTCAAAAGAGCTTGAACCCTAAGCAACTGTGAGGTATCAACAGCTGATTCTTTATACTTTAGTTGGGGGATTGTGAAATCAATGAATGTTAGTTAAGCTGAGATAGACCACAGAGATCATCTACCTCTGAGGTCACCCTCATTTTACAGTTGTGGAAATGACAGCCTGAAGAAGCCACCTTCCCCAAGGTCACGGGAGGAGGAGGATGCCAGTGTCCTGACTCTCACGCCACTGTTTCTGCACCTTTCAGCACTGAAGGGGCATTTGTGTGCCCCCCAGGATATAGCCTTTAGCAACAGGCAAAATCTGTTCAGAATTCTTTGATTTTTGAGAGAATTAGCACTATAACCAACTACAACACAACAGATCTGCACACAGGATAGTCTGGGCACCAGAAACAAGAGTGAGCCGCTCCAACACTACCCCACCCTGCACACCTTCCCAAGCCAGTCACGTGTGAGTTACTCACTCCAGACCAATTCTGGTCTGTCAACTGGGTGGCTGGTGGCACCGTGTCCTGGGCATGGAACAAAATACAAGCAGTCAGCTCTGAAAGAGAGCTAGAGGAAGCCTACCTTAATATTCAACAAGATGCCATCCTTTCTTCCTCACAGGAGGTTTGAATTTAGCAGCTCTAGAATGACTACCTTTGGTCCGTTAGAGCTGTGGAAATAACTTTGGTTTCACCAGGATCTTTAAAATATGTTACTGCCCTGGCTGGTGGCACAGTGGATGGGGCGCCAGCCTGCAAACCAAAAAGGTCGCTGGTTTGATTCCCAGCCAGGGCACATAACCAGGTTGCAAGCCAGGTCTCCAGCCAGGTCCCCAGCTGGAGGCAGGTGAAAGGCAACCATACATTGACATTTCTCTCCCTCTCTGCCTCTCTCCCTTCCCCTCTCTCTGAAAGTAATAAATAAATTTTAAAAATAAAATAAAGTATGTTACTAATTTGCTTTTGGCGCCCCACTGTGGCATTTTTAAGACCTACATCCTCTATTTGTAGACCACTATGATTTACCTAATTTCACACCTGGTCGAAATTAAAAGCACCAGATCGCTCGCAGCCTGTTTTGTCACCTGTAAATAGGAAATATCAAAGTACTGACCTCACAGAGCAGTGTGAAAGGCTTACACGAGATTAGGCACATAAAAAGCACTTAGCAAATGCTAGTGTATTACGGATTCAACAAATAGCAACTATCATAATTTTTAAAGGAAATACTTGAGTAGGAAGAACTAGGCAAAAATAAACTTCACTAAACAACATGGAGAGTGTTGCAAAAATTCAAATTCTGCAATCGATAAGTGATTAGAGTTTGCCAACTGCTGCATAGGGCCCTCCATAGTGCTTATTTTTCTGGTTCCCAAAATAATGAGATCTTGTGTATACTTTTAAAATTGAAGTGAGTTAAAATGAAAAACTTGAAATAATTTTACAACACTCAGCAAGACATGTGGAGAAATGCCTTATGTGCTACTAAACCAAAACTAAAAATCATGACTACAGGCACTTCCTATATTAATCAGGTGAGAATTTACAGCACTCTAAGGTATTTGGAGAGACCTTTCAGAAATCATAGCTGTATATAGTGCTATTAAACAATAATTATCACATATATTGTTATTGTCATATCAACTTGCTAAAATAGAACACATTGTGTCTGTTATCCTTTATTTCAATAGGTATATATAAGTACATCCACTTTTAAAGTAATGAAAATGTGAGAGATGGTAGAAATAAAATCACACTTCTTTCAATACCCAATCATATATCATCATCTATCTAACAATCTACAGTATTCGTACAATCATTCAACAAATATTTAGGGCGTACCTACTATGTAATAGGCACTGTTCTAGGTGCCTAGAATATAGAATAAAACAAAATGTATAGCTTATGATAGGAGAAAGGGACATTTCAAAACTCTTCTATGAGGTCAACATTTCGCTAATACCAAAACCAGACAAGGACACCACAGGAAGGGAAAATTACAAGCCAATATCCCTGATGAACAAAGATACAGAAATCCTTAACAAAAAAATTAGCAAAAGGATCACACATCATGATCAAGTGGGATATATCTCAGGGATGCAACCAGTGATGTTTTAACATCCACAAATCAATCATGATAAACCACATTAACAAAATGAATGCTCAGGCCCTGGCCTGGTAGCTTATAGAGCATCGTCACAATACCCTAAGGTTGAAGGGTTGGTCACCCATCAGGGCCCATAGAAAAAGCAACCAATGAATGCATAAATATATGAAACAACAAATCGCTGGTTTTCTTTCTCTGCCTCCCTTCCCCATAACTTGAGGATACGTGTATACTGTATTTATTTGCCCATTAAACAACTAAGTCTGTTACCAACAACGTATGTTAGGAGTATTTTGTGCTTGGGCAGAAATTCACATCGTTTTGATTGTCCTCTTTGCAGAAATGAAAAACAGGTAGATGACAATGGTGACTATAACTAACTAATTTTTCTATTTTTCAAACATAATGCATTATTTAGCTTTAAAAAATGGGTATTGCAAAATTAAATGCAGCACACGGCTGGAAAATTTTTTTTTCAATCCTGTAAATAAGATCCCATAACACTCTTGCTCAATATCTTTAACTGCATCCCATCTCAATTAGCAATAGATACAAATCTCTCACTGTGGTCTACAAAATCCCACAGGATCTGGTCCTGTCTACCCTCTTTCCAACCTTATCTACTACCACTGTTCCCTTTGCTTATTCTACCTGCAATGCAACTGGCCTTTTTGCTTTTGCTAGAATATACCAACCTCATTTCTGCTTAAGGATCTTTGCAGTATTATTTGGTCCTCCTAACACTCACTTTTCCCAGATTTTTGCATGGTGTACTTCTGCTCAAATGCCTTGCACATCCCTCACCCCCACTTAAAATCAGTGCCTCCCTCCCCCATTCCTTTGTCCTGCTTTATTTTCCTGTACAGGCATACATTGGAAATATTGTGATTTGGGTTCCAGAGAACCACAATAAAGCAAGTTGTGCAATAAAGTGAGTCATAATCATTTTGCAGGTAGAAGGTCTTGACTTCAATTTGTTAAAAATACAACATAAAGCCTCCTTGGGTCTGACTATGAAAACCAGTGAGGGTTGGGGCAGTGGAATTAACTGCCAGTGCCTCAGCAGAGTCCATTTGATTAGAGGGTCCCCACAGTCCTAGAACATCCACAGACCCATCCATCTGGGAACCACGGCCAAGGCAACAGCTAGAGAGGTGCCAGTCCCATATGGGAAGTGGGAGAAGTGCCTGGAAAAGGAGCCATTGCTGAGCAAGTGGCACTGTTCCCTCTCAGACCCCTCCCCCACATACAGCACCACACATGGTGAAATGGGTCACCCATGACTGATGAATACCTACAGCTCTGCCCCTTACAACATAACAGGTGTGACAGCTCTACCTAACACACAAGAGGTAAACACAGGAGCCTGTCAAGTTGAGAAGACAGAGAGAAGTGTGGCCCAGAAAAGCGTTCCAGTAGGAGAACCAAGTGATGAGGAGATGGCCAACCTAACAGATGTAGAGTTCAAAACAATGGTGATAAAAATGCTCCCAGACTTGATATGCTTGAACATGGAAAACAAGGAAGGGAAGAAGTGAAGGTGATGTTAAGCGAAACAAAGGAAAAGTTACACGAAATCAATGGTGAAGGGAAGGAAACCGGAGTTCAAATCAATGATTTGGAACATAAGGAGGAAATAAACAGTTAACTAGTAAAGAATGAGAAAATAAAAACTGAAATAAAAATGAGGAGAGACTTAGGAACCATGGGACAACTACAAACGTGTCAATGTCCAGAGCATAAGGGTGCCGGAAGGAGAGGAGGAAGAGCAAGAAATTGAAAAATGATGTGAAAAAACAATGAAGCAAAACTCCCCAAATTTGGTGAAGGAAATAGACATACAAATCCAGGAAGCACAGAGTCCCAAACAAGTTGGACACAAACAGGACCACACCAAGGTATGCCATAGTTAAAATACCAAAGGTTAAAGATAAAGAGAGAATCTTTAAAACTACATGAAAAAAGCAAAGAGTTACCTATAAAGGAGTTCCCATAAGACAGCCGATTTCTCAAAAGAAACTTTGCAGGCAAGAAGGGCCTGGCAAGAAGTATTCAAAGTGATGAAAAGCAAGGACCTACAACCAAGATTACTCTATCCAGCAAAGCTATCACTTAGAATGGAAGGACAGATAAAGTGCTTCCCAGACAAGGTAAAGCTAAAGGAGTTCATCATCACCAGCCATGATATTAAATATTAAAATGACTTAAGGAAAGATCAAAACTATTGACATTAAAAAGACAACAAACTCACAACTTTCAACAACAGAACCTAAAAAAGCAAAAACAGAAACAAACTAAGCAAACAATCTGAACAGGATCAAAATCATAGGTATGGAGATCACTGGGAGGATTATCAGCGGGGAGGGGAAGGGGGAGAAATGAGGAAGTTGTGCAGGGATTGGGAAACATAATTAGTGGGTACAAAACAGGGGAAGTTAAGAGTAACTTAGGAAAGGGTGAAATCAGGGACCTTCTATGCACGACTCACGGACATAACTAAGGGAGGGGGTGGGATTGCGGGAGGGAAGAGGGGTCCTGAGTGGAGGGGAGCAAAGGGAAAAGCAAAGGGACAACTATAACGGCATAATCAACGAAATATATATAGGGGAAAAAAAAAAAAAAGAATCCCAAGGAAAAGGCACTCCGAGGTCCATCGCTGAGCACCCTGAAGTGACGGCAGGGAGATGCTGAGCGGCAGGTCCAGCCAGGTCTAGGGGACGTGTCTGAAGACGAGGAGAAGAGGACCCCGGGCTGGGAAGAGGGCGAGGGCTTTTCCTCCGAGAGTGCGAGGGAACGCGACCCCCAGGCTCGGCCCGCCTCCGCCTCACCTGTCCCTCCAGTCCCCAGGAGCCGCTCCGGCACCGCTTGCAGGTCTTCATGGAGGTTGCGGAAGATCTCGTGCAGTTTCTCGAAATGCTCGGAGGAGGCGGCGGAGGTGGCCATGGCGCAGGGAGCGTTCAAACAGCGGCCGCGGAGATTCAGGGGCTGGGCCCGCTACTACTCCCGCGATTAGCCGCCCAGCTCCGCCAGCATCACGGCGACCTCCTCCAGCGCCACCATCCCCCTGAACCAGGCGCTTCCGGGGCCGTGTGGGGTCCTCCCGAGCCGGAACGCCCACCCCCTTCATGTCTCAACCGGAGCGCCGGGTGCGAAAGCCTTATGGAAAGTGTGCTGCCCGGGAGGCTCGTGTGAGAGAAGCGGGACGCCCAGCAGTGCCAGTGCCCGACCTCCAGATATACACCCAGCACGGGTTTGGGGAGAGCGCCGCAGGGAAGGGAGCGTGAGGACCCGCGGGCCGGGCAGCGCGGCCGCCTGTCTACAGGGCCCCGCCTCCCAGCGGAGGGCGGGCGCCGCAGTGCATGCCGGGGGCTGTAGTTCGGCAGGGCAAGCGGCCCTACCCGAGTCACGGGTTTCAGAGGTGCGGTGGTTCCGCCTGCGCCCTGAGTGACGCTGACCTAGCTGAGCGTTAAGTTTGGTATCATTGTGCGCCCGCCCGTCAACTTAATGAACAGAGGGATGTAGTTTGCTGCATTAGATTTTATATAAAATTGCTGGTCAATAATGTGTTAACTGTCATCGCGCTTTTTGGCCGCCTTGACTGGCTTAGTTGGGGTCCTCAGCAAATGTTAGCTTTCAACCCTTGAAAGGTAGTCGGGCCACGCTCCTGCCTGCCCTTCAGCTGTAAAGCACTGCGAAGGTCAAGTGACTGGGGGTCACCGGCTTTCAGAAGTGATTCCCAGGCAATGTGACCCCCCCCCCCCCCCATATGGACTCAGCCTTTAGCGGGGGATGGCCTTAGTGCTTATCGTTCACTTAGCAGTTTGTTAATGTTGACGAAGTCACCGGGCAGAGGTCTGGGAATACCTTGATTAAGATTCCCTCTGTGTTTGCGTGGGTAATTTATAATGTAATGAGCGAGGGGGCCTCATTCCCACTACGTGTAACGTGTTAACAATGACAAAGTCCTTTTCTGCATTCCATGGGTTTCCGTGGTTCACTGGAAGGGAACTCCTGTTTTCACTGATTTCATGGTGTGCCCATGGAGTGGTTTTGGAATGTGTGCTTTGGCAGCCGAATACTTAAAACTGCCCACAGGTATTGAAAGATTATATGACTCTTTGGGCAGAAATGGTGATTGAAATCTCCTGGACCCTTATTTGTACTAGATTGAATACATTAACCATTGATGGAAGAAACTTGTTGAGCTCCTAATGTTAAGCATAGCACAGAGTGACATTGTTAGTGACAGGCAGTGTACTGGTCAGTGCTGTAGCGTTGTCATAGGAGGGGCAAGTACAAAAAGGGGAGATAACCTGGGATGGAAGAATTACTTTTGTGATCACAAAAGAAAAGTAGAAAATGGGTAACCGAATGATCAAATTATCATACAACTGTACAACTGAAGTTAGTGGCATTTCAACTGAGACTGTTCTATAGCTAGACTGGGAACAAATTATCCTTAGAGTGAGAAATAATTGCCTAACTGTAATTTCAATGAAGTGCTTTCTTCTTTTGACTATAATTACTTTCCTTTCATTCTTAGAGAGTTTTTATTCCAGTAACTTAAAACATACTCAAAAAAATTTTTTGTCATAAACAGTTCAATATAAATTAAGTAAAATATTAATTCAAGTATCCCACTGCATTATTACCAAGTTTTTCATAAAATAAACAGTTCTATATCATTTAATGGTCAAAACAAGTTCAACAAAAGATTGTTAATTTACAAATATGAGAAGACTGGTCCTATAACTTTTTTCCCCTCCAAAGTGAATATATAATTGTTGGTCCAAGAAAATCACAAACTCTATTATAACACACTGTAAACAAATGATGGAAACATTACCAATTCCTCAGACTTCCTTTGGCAACATTACTTTTGATAAAAGTTCTCCACATAAAATTAATTTTTTAAAGCAAATTGACATTTTAGTCTCATCAAGGTAAAATAAGAAAATGCCCTAAAAGATTATTAAATTGACTAACTACCAATATCAGTCCTTAATTTTGCTGAATACAAAATGGAGGGGTGTTTTTTGTTTTGGGGTGTTTACCTGACATATTGGTTGGTGCATAAGACAGTGCCCTCATCAGTCTTGCTAACTAGGTGCTTACCCTTAATCCTTCTATAGCTGGACATTACAATCTTCAGCCTTTTTTTTTTTTTTAATATTTTTAATTTTTAAACATTTTTTTAGAGAGAAGGGTAGGGAGAGAGACAGAGAGGGAGAGTGACATCAATGCATGGTTGCCCTTCACCTGCCTCCAGCCACAGACCTGGCTAGAGACCTGGCTTGCAACCTGGCCATGTGCCCTGGCTGGGTAATCAAACCAGCGACCCTTGGGTTCACAGGCCAGCGCCCTATCCACTTGTGCCACCAGCCAGGGTCAGCCTTTTTTTAATCCTTAACTAGTGTCCATTATCTTTCAGGCTTATTCTCTGATTTGAACTTTCCTGCTCTCCCATGTGATTGTTGATGGGTAGTTATCAACTTAGAGTCCGTTCCCCTTGTAGCTCTAAGCATTTGTATCAGAGACGGTCTGCCACTCGCTTGCTTCATCTCTGATCATTTACCTGCATTAGGGCCCTGTTTGATACTGTTTCTTTATGGCTACTTTGAATTTTGTGAAAATACTCCCAGCTATAAAATTACACAGGAACATATACTCGTATACTCAGTAACAATCACCAAATAGCCTTTTTCATCTTCTGGTGTTTCTAAGAGAAACTAAGGCACAAAAAGGAGGCCTCCATGGGTCTAAGGTCAGTAACAAGCCAGGAGGCCTACCTTCTCAAACGGCTCCTTTCATTACCTCCTTGCTGCTCAGAGAAATCGCAGGAAAACGAGAATTTAAACTTGATTTTTATGTCTGCCTTCCTTCAGAACTCACTCACTTCTCAGAAAAGGAAGTTCTTCCATGGTCTAGGCATGGGAAGGTGTTTTAACAGCAGTAGCTTTAGGCTGTCAGAGCCATGCCATAATCCATATTCAGTTAAATTTCCTCAAAGAATCCAGATGTTGGCACATCATGGTTTTATTAAGAGATGGGGGACAAGCCCTGACCTTGAGCCAAGCCAGTGACTGCTGGAGTTCAGCGGAGGCTGCGGTGTGGCCCTCTGGAAGTGACGGTTGGTTGGGAGGAACTACACTGTGAACGAAGAGGGTAGAGAACAGTCCAGCTGCCACAAAACAACCGTGCCACAGCTTAGGTTCTTCTAGGTAGGTGTTTTCAGAAGGAAAACATACGCTTGCAGGTCATTATGGTGTACTTATCCTACGGTGTCTCCGGTAACTGGCAATAACAGGAACAAAGTAAATCTGGAAAAATGCAAGGTGTTTTAATGGATTTGGCAGTATAAGCTGGGCTTTTATCAGATACCAAGTTGGCAAGGCTGGAAGGTTTTCTCTCTTTGTGCTCAAGGTTTTGGCCATCCTGAAGGAGAATCATTTTGGCAGGGAGTACTGAGTAGTCTGTTGTGCACTTCTCTTGGGTCCAACTGCCACCACCTGTCAATCCATAGGGATGTCCAGCAGGTCACAGCTGACATCCCAGAGCCGCCTTGCTATCGTCTCATTACGAGCCTGAGCAGAGACCCATGCCACATGGCAGTCACTGCAAGGGAAAGAGAGCACAGGGTTAAGAATGGAATCTGGGCCTTGGCTACCATGGTTCAGTGGGTTGAACACCAGCCTGCAAACCAAAGTGTCACCAGTTCAGTTCCCAGTAGGGGCATATGCCTGGGTTGCAGGCCGGGTCCCGAGTTTGGGGCATATGAGAAGCAACTATACGTTGATGTTTCTCTCCTCTTTCTCCCTACCTTCCCCTCTCTCTAGAAATAAAAAAATAAAATCTTAAAAAAAAGAATAGAGTCTGGGCCCTGGTCAGGTAGCTCGCTTGGTTGGAAGATTGTCCAGATGGATACGCCAAGGTTGCAGTTTCAATCTCCATTCAGGGCACATACAAGAAGGAACCAGTGAGTCAATGAGTTAATACATACATGGAACAACAAATTGATGTTTCTGTCTCTTCCTTCCTCTCTCTTTCAAATCAATAATTTTTTTTTTAAATTAAAGAAGAAAAAAAAAAAACAACGCAGTTTGTTTTCTGCGTCAGGTAAGGAATATGACAGAAAAACAACCCAGGGATGGCATGTTCTCTAGGCATTTGACAGATCCGGTATTCGTCCTATATTTTCATTCTCCAACCTTTACCCAGAGAAAAGGTCATTACCATTTAGAGCTCACTACCAACTCTGATTAGAATGGTTTGTTTGAAGTGCATATCATTTAGTCTTAATATTCCCCTTTGTATGTATATATTTAGTTGTAATATTAGTGCCTCCCTGACACCTGTGTATGTCTATCGTGTTCAAATAAGTTTCTGAAGTCCACTCTGTAGGACCCTGTCCAGTGTCACGTGGCTGAGATCCTCTTTACGTGTGTCAGAGAAAAAAGCAAAACAAAAGCAACACAAGACACTTACTTCTTGTCCAGCTATTTTGAAACTTCAAGAATAAGTAAAGTCGGCTTCATGAATAATGAAAGAAAAAGATGAGAGCAGGAAAGAAATGGTAGCAAAGTACCCAGTGTTTCATACACCTTCTCTTCATCGCTGTAATGCTAATGACTTTAAATGCAGGAGGGGTATCTCAACTCTGCATCACCAAGACATTTTTTCTCAGGCATAATTCTTTTCCTCACTTGTCCTTTCTTTCAATTTTCAATTATATTTTATCGATTTTGCTATTACAGTTGTTCTCATTTTTTCCCCCTTTGATTCCCTCCAACTAGCATCACCCACTCCCTCAGGCAACCCCACCATTGTTCATGTCCATGGGTCATGCCTGTAAGTTCATACCCTATACTGTACTTTACATCCCCATGGCTATTCTGTAACCACCTATTTGTACTTCTTAATCCCTTTCCCTCTTCACCTGTTCCCCCATACCTCCCTCCCACATGGCAACTATCAAAATGCTCCCTGTATCCATGATTCTGTCTCTGTTCTTCTTGTTTGCTTAGTTTGTTTTTTCTAGATTCAATTGTTGATAGGTATTTTTTGGCATTTTATTATTCATAGTTTTGAACTTCTTTTCCTTGAATAAGGTCCCGTAACATTTAATATAATAATGGTTTGATGATGAAGGATTCCTTTAGTTTTTTCTTGTCTGGGAGCTCTTTATCTGCCTTTTGATTCTAAATGGTAGCTTTGTTGGGTGGAGCAATCTTGGTCGTAGGTCATTGCTTTTCATAACTTTGAATGTTTCTTGCCAATCCCTTTTAGCCTGTGTAGTTTCTTGTAAGAAATCAGCTCACCTGGCTAGTAGCACAGTGGATTGGTGCCAGTTTGTGAACCCAAGGATTGCTGTTTCAATTCCCAGCCAGGGCACATAACCAGGTTGCAAGCTAGGTCTCCAGCCAGGTCCTTAGCTGGAGGCAGGTGAAAGGCAAATATACATTGATGGTTCTCTCCCTTTCTTCCTCCCTCCCTGCCCTTCTCTCTAAAAATAATGAATAAAATCTTAAAAAAAGAAAGAAAAATATCAGCTGACAGTCTTATGGGAACTCCCTTGTAGGTAATTTACTTCTTTTCCTTACTACTTTTAAGTTTCTCTCTTTATCTTTAACCTTTGGCGTTTTAATTATAATGTGTCTTAGAGTGGGCCGCTCTTGGTCCATCTTGTTTGGGACTCTCTGTGCTTCCTAGACTTGCACATCTATTTCATTCATCACATTATGGAAGTTTCCTTTGATTATTTTTTTCAAACAGGTTTCTAATTTCTTGCTCTTTCTCTTCTTCTGGCACCCCTATCATGCATCTTGAAGTTGTCCCAAAGGCTGCTTATACCTTCCTCATTTTTTTGGATTCTTTTTTCTTCTTGTCCTGATTGGTTGTTTTTTGCCTCCTTATGTTGTTTCCCTGTGAATTGTTTGAGGTCCTCACTAAGTTCCTTGGCCATCCTTATAACCAGTGTTCTGAACTCTGCATCTGATAGATTACTTATCTCCATTTCATATAGCTTTTTCTGGACTTTTGATCTGTTCCTTCATTTGGGCCACGTTTCTTTGTCTGCTCATTTTGGCAGCCTCCTTGTATTTGTTTCTATATAGTAGGTAGAGCTGTTTGACTCCATGTCTTGGTAAGATGGCCTAATGTAGTAGGTGTCCTGTAGGGTCCAGTGGCACAGCCTCCCCTCTCACCCACGCTGGATACTTGAGGTGCATCCCCTGTGTAGGCTAAGTACACCCTTCTCTTGTAGTTGAGCCTTGGTTGCTTTTGGTAGATCAATGAGAGGGATTTATGCAGGTCAGTCAGCTGCAAAGATTGGCTTTGCCCACTGACCACCAACCTCTGCTCCCTGTGGATCAGCTGTGCCGGGGCAGGGTGGCGGTGCTCTGATGTGGTCTGTAGCTGTCCACTCGGTGTGCTGGCCCTGGGGTTTCCTGGGGGGTGCAGGCCAAGTCAGCCCTGACCTGGTTTTTGCCCGGGACCACCCTGCCTGAGCTATAAAACAATCTGAGATGCTGCTACTTGTGCTGGACTTGGAGATTCCCAGCTGAAGCCAAGCTGTGAACCTAGGCTGGCTGCTGCTAGTGCTGGGCCTGGGGTCACTGAGGCAGCTGTTGGTTGTTTGAGAGGATTTGGGAGGTTGTGAAACATGAGCCAAGATCATTCATATGGAAAAGCAGCTTGGCTTGTCCTTGAAGTTCAGTGGGACAGAGTCTCTGGGGATCTTTAAAGTCAGACATCATTAGCCAGGTTGATGGAGTCTCAGATGGGGCACATGGTGCCAGCTTGCAGGCTCCATGTGGGGAGGCTTCAGCATGGGGACAGTGGCTTCTGTTCACCTTGAGTGTTGCCAGACACTTCAAGCTGCTACCCCAGTGCTGGAGCTCAGAGGGAGTGAGCCTGAGTAGGTGGGTCCATGTGTGGGTTCTTTAAGGTTCTTTAAGAGAAACTGCTTGCGGCTCCAGCAGTTTTTTCCCACCAACTCAATCTCCGCTGGTTTTTGCAGCCAGAAATTGTGGGGGCTTATCTTCCTGGCACTGGAACCCTGGGCTGGGGGGCCTGGTGTGGGGCTGGGACTCCTTGCTCTCCAGCTATCCCTCCCAACTTTTACCCACCACATGTGGGTGAGGGACCATTCCCTGTCCGCACCCCTCCTATGAACCTGGATAGATGTGGTTTCTTTCTTATTTTTTTTTTTTGGTTTCTTTAATTACGTAGTAATCAGACTTCCGTTCCACTTGATTTCTGATGGTTCTGAGTGATGGTTGTTCTATATTTAATTGTAATTTTGATGTGGTTGTGCAAAGAGGCGAGCCAGGTTTGCCTACGCCACCAACTTCATTTTTGTCTTTTATGCATCTAGTACACAGCAGGTATTCAATGAAGGGTTTTTATTTATTTATTTATTTAAATTTTTTATTTTTCAATGAAGGGTTTTTAAAAGAAGATTGAATAAATGGATCACAATCTTTGAAATCACATACAAAGCAATTTAAAAAACTAGACTATTTCAAGAAGACTGCTTCTTGGACATTCTAAGCAAATTCTGAAGGTAAAAACTGAGTTGATAAATCTAGGATAATGATATGAAGCAAACACCTACTACCGTGATGACAGTGCCACTCAAAGAGTGGATTGTCCACCAGCAGCAGGAGTGTCACCTGGAAACCTGTTGGAAATGCCAGTTCTTGGCCCCACCCTGGCCTACTGAATTAGAATCTCTCAGGTTGAGGCCCAGGAATCTGTTTTTAAGCCGTTCTCCAAATGGTTCTTATGTGCATGAAAGTTTGAGAAAACTCAAAGAAATCTTTGCATTTAAAAAACAAGCCTTAGGCCCTGACTAGTGTGGCTCAGAGGGTTGGCCATCATCCTGCAAACCAAGGGGTTGCAGGTTCGATTCCTGGTAAGGGCACATGCCTGGGTTTCAGGCCAGGTCCCCAGTTGGGGACATGTGAGAGACAAACACACATTGATGCTTCTCTCCCTCTCTTTCTTGCTTCCTTCCCCTCTCTCTAAAAATAAAGTATTTTAAAAGTAAGCCTTATAAGTATAGTAGTTCTGTTTAAGAGAACTCACCAGCACAACCTGTCATTTCTGAGTGAAAAGTCTGTCACTGAGAAGCAAGTGACACAACGGACATGAAAGTGCCTTGTAAGCTATGATGTGCTCTAAGGATGACTCAAATGCTACAGTAAGAGCTCCTTATATGAGATTAAGGCATAAGCATGGTTATGGTGCTCATATTTACAGTGGGATTTTGGTAACTATTAATTAGTATAGTAAAAGATTGACCAATTTCAAAACTTTCCACGAAGCTACTGTAATCAAGACAGTGTGGTACTTCTATAAGAATAGATATATAAATAAAAAGAACAGAATTAAAAGTGCATAAGTAAATCCTTACATTTACATCAACTGATTTTTTTTTAACTGATTTTTACAGAGAGGAGAAGGGAGAAAGAGAGAGAGAGAGAGAGAGAGAAACACTGATGTGAGAGGGAAACATCAATCAGTTGCCTCTCCTATGCATCCCGACGGGGGACTGAACCTGCCACCTAAGTGTGTGCCCTAACCAGGAAATGAATTCATGACCTTTTGGTTTATGGGACTGAGCCATACCAGCTAGGGCTAAGTCAACGGGTTTTTGATAAGGCTACTATTATGAACTGATTCATGTAGCCCCAAATCCTTATGCTGAAACTCTAACCCCCAATGTGACTACATTTAGAGATAAGGCATTCAAGGAGGTATTTAAGGTGAAATGAGGTCATAAGGTCAGGGCCCTAACCCAATAGGAGTAGTGTCCTTGGAAGAAGAAGAGAAGATACCAGGAGTATGCTCACACAAAGGAAAGGTCATGTGGAGACGTTACAAGAAGGCAGCCGTCTGCGAGATGGGAAGAAAGACCTCACCAAAAACCAACTCTGCCGGCACCTTGATCCTGAATGTCTATCCTTTAGAACTGAGAAAATAAATTTCTGTTCTTTAAGCTACCCAGTCTATGGTATTCTATTATGAAAGCCCAAGATGTACTAATATAGCTACCAAGATAATTTAATGGGAAAAGTATAATCTTTTCAACAAATGGTTCTGCGACAATGACACCTACCTCATACCATATAAAAAATTAACAAAAATAGATCACAGACCTACATGTAATACTAAAACTATTAGAAGAGTAATAAATCTGTGTGACCTCTGGTTAGGTAATGATGTGTTAAGATATGACAGTGGGGTGGGTGGGGAGGGGGACAGAGGGGAGCAAAAAGGGGATGGATGTAATACAACAACAATAAAATGAAAGAAAAAAAAAAGATATGACAGTGGAAGCACAAATGACAAGAGAAAAAATAGATAAATTAGACTTCATCATAATTAGAAACGTTTGCACCTCAAAGGACACCATGAAGAAAGTGAAAAAGACAAACCCCAACATAATTAGATATACAAATTGTATATCTAATAAGGGACTTGTAGCTAGACAATACATAGAACTGTTACAACTAAACAATCAAAAGACAATAATCCAATTTAAAAGTAGGCAAAGGAAAAATAAATAAATAAATAAAAGTAGGCAAAGGATTTGAATAGACATGTGTCAAAGATACATAAATTGACAATAAGCACAAGGAAAGATGCTCAACATCATTAGGAAAATGCAAATGAAAACCATAATGAAATATTACTTTATACTACGGGGGCTAAAATCCAAAGAACAGGGTTAACGAGGATGGGGAGAAGCTGGAACCCTCATAATCTGCTCACGGCAATGTAAAATAATGCAGTTACTTTGGAAGGCTGCTAAACACAGAATTAACACATGACCCACATTCTGGCGGAATTCTAATTCTAGGTATATACTCAAGAGAAATGTCCATACAAAAATTATCCATGAAGAACCATGGACATGGTTTGCAGGAATGGTTCTCTCACACATGATTATTTCTCTCACACATGATTATTTCTCTCTCTCTTTCTCCCTCCCATTCCCTCTGCCTGAAAATAAATAAATATTTTTTTGTTTTTTAAAGACACTTTTACATTCATTTCTTGATAGTGGCCTACATGGCTGCTATTTGATTTTCTAAGTTCTTTTTTCTTTTTTTAAGATTTTATTTATTATTTTCAGAGAGAGGGGAAGGGAGAGAGAGGCAGAGAGGGAGAGAAACATCAATGTATGGTTGCCTTTCACCTGCCTCCGGCCACAGACCTGGCTGGAGACCTGGTTTGCAACCTGGTTATGTGCCCTGGCTGGGGAACCGAACCAGGGACTATTGGATTCGCAGGCTGGCACCTTATCCACTGTGCTACCAGCCAGGGCTGATTTTCAAAGTTCTTAAAAGCAGTAGTCTATGGGAATGGAAAGACTCTTCCAAAGTCAATTCAATAATCATTGATTTGAGGTTGACTTTCTTTAAATCACTCAGTCGAAATTGAGATAAAGGGTTACTCCTTTAAAGCTCCAGAAAAGAAGAATCCAGTCACTCTTGGAAAATTATTCCAGTGTGCAAAAGTCAATAATCTGTCTTCTTGCCCTTCAGACCCACATTTCCAACTATTTGCTACACATTTTTACTCACAACTGATAGAAAACTCACCATATGTAGAGCCAGGTTGATTACATGGTGGGTAACTGTTACTCTTAGCTGAACATCCATACCGCATTCTTTTGGCAATAGCAACCAGATTTCTTTCTGCGGAATTATCTATTCCCCTTGGATATGGTTTGAAGATAAATAATCAAGTGCCTGCCTATCCATCCCTAGCCAAGGAAATGGAGGTGAGGGGTTGGTAGGTGGGACCCAGGAGGAAGGAGATGCAATGCGACTCCCTGCAGAATGGACGATGGGTAACAAAGCAGAGTACAGACAGCTGGCGTTCACTCACTCCAGCAACAGTGCCCTGCAACCCAACTGGCCACTGACCTAATCTTGGCTCTTCAGTCTTCTCTTTAGATCTAGGAGTACCCTAATATTTTAATAAATTCCCTCCTGGCTGCCTCCACTAGAAGAGTCCATTTCTGCTGCTTTGGAATCAAAGAGCCTAAATTAACCACATTCTTTCCCATGCACATTGTCTCAGTTAATGTCACTATCCGTCTCCTACTAACTCAGGTTTGAACCCAAGTCACCAAATCTTCCCCTGTTCCCTCCTCGATTGGTCAACAAGTGGTAAAAATTATGCCTTTTCACGTAACCATTCTTTTCATTCCAGTTGTCATTACTTTAAATCAGAAACTCATCATCTCACTTGGGGTACTTAGTCATTCATTAAACAGTCACCAAGGATGTTTTTTTAAAGCACAGACCAGATTATGTCTCTTTCTACTGAAACAATGTCTGTGGCTCCTCTCACAGTCTGGCATTATAGGTTTTTCTTGATCTGACTGCCTACCTTTCATTCCAATCTTAATTTACGTATAGCCCATTCTCTAAAATTTATCTGAAGTCCATTCCACAAAATTTTGAACGTAGGGGTAAAAACATGTTAAGAATGTGATCTTATGGGATACCTGGGATTTTCTTCAAAATAATGTGATGAAAAATATGGGACAGGGTTATAGATTGGGACTGGGTAGGGTTGACCATGAGTTAATGGTTGTTGAGGCTAGATTACGGGTATATGGGGATTTCACGTGCTATTACGTCCATTACTATGTATATTCAAAGTTCTCTATAACAAAAGGTTTTAAGTCTTCACTTATTCAAGAAAGAAGTCCTTGAATTTCAAGTCCTAAACAGTAGAGAAATACATATTCAAATTCTTTTTAATATAAAAAAATAGAACTAGAAAACCAAAATGGAACAAAGAAAACTGGATTGACACAACAAAATACAGGAATAAAAGAAACAACCAGGAAGCATAATCATCTGTATAAAAGATGACATGATCCAGTCAGGTTGCAATCCAGGTCTCCAACCAGGTCTGTAGCTGGGAGCAGGTGAAAGGCAACCATACATTGATGTCTCTCGCCCTCTCTCCCTTCCCCTCTCTCTAAAAATAATAAATAAAATTTAAAAAAAAACAAAAAAAAAAAACAGATGACATGAATAATATCAAATTTAGCAGTTACCACAAAAACATGTCAATGGGTCAAATTCTCCTGTTAAAAGGTAAAAACCCTAAAGAATAAAAGCTATGTTAGATAACCTACTTTTTCAAAAACGATACTGTTTACCAAACAAATCCAAATTATTTTCTTTAGGCAATAAAATTCCATCTTCAACAACAAATACACGCATACCTGAAATGATTCCCACTTAGAATTTCAAGACCTTCCGTTAAAGCGCAGTACAAGCTGGTCTGGGCTCCCTCCTGAGGGGTCTTGATGAAGAAGGAGAAAAGCCACCACAAGCATCTCATGAAACCTGAGTGCCGAATCAATTCCGTTTGGACTGTGCCAGGGTGTACAGAATACGTTGTAACGCCAGAGCCTGGTGAAGGGTATCATAGAGAGAGGGCAGGACAGGACTTAATGTTGCTGAATGGCCAAAGAGAGCGGAGGACTTGAATCGACATCACCCAGTTGCAAATTCCAGCTCTACCACTCGTTAACTGTGTGATCTCAGGTAAGCTCCAGATGCTGTGACTCAGTTTCCTCATCTGTAACATGGGGATAATAATACCTGCACCTCCCAGGATTGTCCTGAGGATTAATGGCCTTCTCTCTGTTTCTCAAGCTGAGCCCTGAATTTCATACATTCTCCCTCCTCTCCCTGGAATGTTCCTCAGTCTCCTCATCCGATCCACACTGTAACCCATTTGATTTCTAACCATCCTGCGAAGGCTCAGCTGGCAACTCACTTCTTCGTGGAAGTCTGTCCTGATCCCTCAGACAAGTCCATTATAGGTCATTGTACATCCCCCTTATAGCGTTCACCACAATTATAATTATACAATAAGAACAAAAAGGAAACAATCTAGATGTTGTAAAGGAAATGAATCAATAAACAAAGGCATATCTATACTATGAAATACAATGCAGCCAACAAAAGGAATGGGGTAAATCTCCTCTATGTACTACATAGAAAGATCACCAAGATACTATATTGGAATTTCAGTTCCTTATGTATGATAAATATATACTATGTAAATGCACAAAATGCTTGGAAAGGTGCACATTAAAAGTTGTTGGGGCCCTGGCTGGTAGCACAGTGGATAAGGCGCTGTCCTGCAAACCCAAAGGTCGCAGGTTCAATTCCCCAGCCAAGGCACATAACCAGGTTGCAAGCCAGGTCTCCAGTCAGGTCTGTGGCTGGAGGCAGGTGAAAGGCAGCCATATATTGAAAAAAAAAAAAAAAAAAAAAAAGTTGTTGGCACCTTGGCTGGTGTGGCTCAGTGGATTTAGCATTGGTCTGTGAACCAAAGGGTTGCCGGTTCAATTCCCAGTCAGTGCACATGCCTGGGTTGCAGGCCAGGTCCTAGTGGGGGCACACAAGAGGCAGCCACACACGGATGGTTCTCTCCCTTTTCCTCCCTTCCTTCCCCTCTCTGTAAAATAAATGAATAAAATCTTTAAAATAAAAAGTTGGCCATGGTTCCTTGAGGAGGGAAAAGTAGGAGAGAAAGGGAAATAAATGATGAAGGTTTTTCATGTTTAACTCTGTATATTTCCATATTATTTGAACATTATTTGAACAATGAAAATTATTCATGTATTAGACTAATATTACATGTGATAGTTGTATAAATACTTGATAATCATCTCTCCCCCATTGAATCTAAACCAAATCAAGGACTGTACCTGTCTTGTGCACCACTCCATCCCCAAGCCCCTGATGCAGTGCATACAGTAGCATAGAATAGCATGGGCATGCCTGTTGAATGGTTGAACAAATGACTCCTGTCATGCCCAGGTTTCTTTCATTGCACCACAGTAATCTCCCATCTAATCTTCTCATCTGTCAGTCTTCTTCATTCATGTAGCCTCTGCTTTAGTCTCATCCTCACAACTGAGCCCATTTCTCCACCTCCAGGCCACTCTAGCTCTGTGACCAATCCTTTGGATAAGAGCTGATAAAGGACACCATACTCTGTGGGTAGACTGAACATATGAACTGAGCCGATCACTAGCTTCCTTCCCCCTCATCTTGGAGCTGTCTCAACGGTTTATGATCCTGTTCCAACAACAGGGCACCTGGGTCCGATCACTTATGCCTGAATTCTGCACAGTTCAATTCCTAGGCCAACTATCCACCCTGGACTTCCTTTGTCTCTACTAGAAATCCAGAGTGGATGATGCTATGGAACTCTGTTTGTGACTGGAGATTGCCCTCCTCAAGCACACATTTCCCTCTTACTTGACCCTTTGCTGTTAGGGAGACACCCCAACCCTCTGGCCCCACCCTAGCACTTGCTTTATCCTAATGACTGAATCTAGTGCCAGTTCAGGTCCCTCCTTTCTACTTAGTTTCACTATGAGTTAAAAAAACCTGAACTTGCTCATGAAGCCTGAATTAATCTTCACAGTAATCTATAAAGTAGTCCCATTTCACTTATGGGGAAGTCAGTCTTTAAAAAGTTAAGTAATGGCCCTGGCTGGTGGCACAGTGGATAAGGAGCCAGCCTGCGAACCCAAAGGTCGCTAGTTCGATTCCCCAGTCAGGGCACATAGCCAGGTTGCATGCCAGGTTTCCAGCCAGGTCCCCAGCTAGATGCAGGTAAAAGGCAATCATACATTGATGTCTCTGTCCCTCTCTGCCTCTCTCCCTTCCTCTCTCTCTCTCGAAATAATAAATAAAATAATAAATAAAATCTGTTTAAAAAAAAAAAATATATATATATATATATATATATTGTTTTTTTAACAATGTATGGTTGCCTTTCACCTGCCTCTAGCCGGGGACCTGGCTGGAGACCAGGTTTGCAATCTGGTTGTATGCCCTGGCTGGGGAATCGAACCAGTGACCTTTGGGTTCGCAGGTGGGTGCCTTATCCACTGTGCTACCAGCCAGGGTAAATCTTTAAAAAAAAAGGTAACTTTCTGCAGGTCACACAGCTAGTAAGTGGTAAAGCCTAGCCTTTAGACTCGCAGTTAGAATTTCCCCGTCCCATGACGGTCACCTCCAATAGTCAGCTGTGGGCTGCTTACTAGGACTAAACCTAGTGCGAGTCATGGAAGCAGGTGCTGTCCAGAGGATAGGCTCCAGAAAACAGTTTCTATTTCTGTGGATTTCATCTACTTCCCCTCCACACTAGTTTCTTCTAAACCTACCTTTTAGCCTCCGGGCCAGTTCCTTGGTGAAGAGAATGTTGGCTAACTTGCTGTGACAGTAAGCCAGACCTGCATTGTAGAATTTCTCCCCATGAAGGTTATGAAAATGGATCCTTCCCAGGTGATGTGCCAAGGAAGACAAATTCACTACCCTTGATGGGGCAGATTCCTTCAGCTTCTCTAGCAGCAGATGCGTCAAGAGGAAGTGGCCTATAAGAAAAACCAGAATGGACAGAGTTCAGGAACAACGCAGGGGGAAAGGGAGTAGTGGTGAGCAGGATTCTGCTATGGGAAGCAGAGAATTCAGGAATAAGGCTTTTTGCCTCATTATTTCATTATCAACTACAGAACAAGTTCAGCAAGGATTTAAGGAAACGGAAACAGTCAAAGACGAAAGACATCCTTCTATGAGGTAGGCCTGGATTATGTAAATATGAACCTGATGTCATGTCTCATTGCAACTTTGATTAACATCACTCTTTAAAAGCAGGCAGCTCTGGCTGGTGTGGCTCAATGGACTGAGTGCCCACCTGCCAGTCAAAGGGTCGCGGCTTGACGCCCAGTCAGGGCACATGCCTGGGCTGCAGGCCAGGTCCCCAGTTGGGGGCATGTGAGAGACAACCACACATTGAGGTTTCTCTCCCTCCCTTTCCTTTTAGAGAGGAGACCTCCCCTCTCTAAAACTACATAAATAAAGTCTTTTTTAAAACCCCTATAAGTAGCATAATTAAAAAAAAAAAAAGAGCAGGCAGTCTATCTGATGCTGGCCACAAGGATCACTACAAAGAAAGCAACACAACCTCCAATACAACTAGGCTGTTCAAAAATGCCTCAAGGTAAATTGATTTTGAATCACAGATTAAAAAGCGGGTGGAACCGAGTAGGCTTCAAGTTTATCCTTGCGCTATCAGGTAGGGCCATGATACTTATTATTTACCTATGGTCTACTATGGCCCAGAGGTCCAATCATACCACAAAGAAGGCTCAATCTGGTTCCTAAGTTTTCCAAAAAGAACTTCGGGTTCCCTCTAGCTTTTCAGATGAGACCAGACTTCTTACCCAAGTGGTTGACTCCAATGTGCATCTCAAAGCCATCTGCTGTCTTGGAGTAGGGACACATCATCACTCCTGCATTGTTGATCAAAATGTGGAGATGCTTCTCCTCTGCAGGGAAGAGGAGACAGAGCCACAGCTATTAATCTTAGACATGTGCATCACATCCAGGCTTTGGAAATGGAGATGCAGGACTTCAACCTTTCCTCCATGTTTCCTTTATACTTATTTTGTATTGTTTTCATTCTAAGACTTTAGGTGGCTCCTGCACACTTTCACTGCATGGCAAGATTCCATCTTACACTATCAAATGTAGTGTAAGATCTTTCCAATTCAGGAGCTACTTACTTACTGCTTCTGAGAAGTGTTGCTTCTGCCTTTCCCAACAGAAAGACTTCCCAGCTGAATGGGAAGATTCCAAAGTAAGAGAAAAAAGGATGTTCCGTCTGCACCAACCCCCAACTGGGATTCAGGCCCCAAAAGAAATACTGGTTTCACCTCTTTGTTGCACCTGCCAACTTTCTCCCATGGTTCATTTTCTCATGTGGTTAGTAATTTCTGACTATATGCTCATACTGGTGGAAGCTGTTTTTCTTGGGAGACCTAGCTCCCTGGGCTATAAGAGGATATGCCTACAGAATGCTCTTAGATTTGCTTTTCATGTGATGCTACCTGGTTTTACCTTAATTTCTCAGCTTAAGATTCTTGCACTATTCGGAGGTGTGAATTCCACCCCATCCCCCCTAGATGCCAGCTGGAGGCTCTAATTTCTTGCAGATCATCCTTTATTCATCTGTGTCCTGAAGAGATGATAAGCTTCTTTGCCACGTCCCTCAGCAGGTGGCTGGGCTTTTTTTCAAGCTCCTATACCATAGACCAGATGGCCTTTTGTGAATCCCAAGTTTATGTGGAACCTCAGATACAGCTCCTCAGCTCTCAAGGGCCTGAGGCCTCATCTCCAGACCCTAAAACCCTTATTGAGTTCTGACACCCCTGTGAGACTTTTGACTTTAGATTTTATGCACTGCTAAGACTTTGAGTTCACTTTTAGTTCTGCCTCTTGAGAATTTCCCTTTGTTACTAGTGAATTCAGCTTTGAATCAGAAGTTTTTGGTTATATCTGATCTAGCATTTCCACATAATTGAAAGAGTGAGCAATTTTTTCCTTTTAGCAAAGTCTGCCATATTGATCACAAGACCTACAACATAGTTTCAGGTTCTACACTCACCTTCTAGGAAGTTCTTAGCAAAGGCTCGAATAGATTTAGTATCAGCCAAGTCCAGTTTCCGCACCAACACTTGCCGGTTTCCTGTCATGGTCTGGATCTCTCTGGCCACCATTTCCCCCTTTTGCACATCCCGACAAGCTATATATACACGGGCTCCTGTCAATCAACACATAGACAAATCGTCAGCTGTTTTTGAGTGGGTATTATAGATCTAATATTGGTACTGAATGTTATTTTCTAATCTTTTATATATATTTTACCCCTACTTCACAGCAGAGGTATCTGATGAGTAAATTAGGAAAAAAAATAAATCTGTAATATTCCTTAAGTGTCCATTATAGATGGAGCATTGTACTAGGTTCAGACCAGCAAATCAGTGGGGTACTTAAATTCCAGGATTGGAGGAAATAAATGAGAATGGCCATCATTGTGAGAGGGAAAATGGCCCTAGCAGGAGGGAATGAAAGTCAATAAACTTGCCTCTTTTAGCCAGCTCTTTGGCTGTCTCCTTCCCGATGCCTGTGTTGGCCCCAGTAACCACAGCCACCTTCCCGGGAAGCTGGACAGTTGATGTACACACCCCGTTGGACAGCATTTTCCTGCAGACAGAGAGGGACAGCTCATCGGTTCTTCATGTCCCTTGTTTCAACCAAAGGTTCCTGCAACTCCCTGTCTTCAGGTCCAAAGGTTGAGTTTGCTTTGGTTCTTTCTACTGCTGTCCTTTTATGGGTTTAAGGAAGATTGGAGGAAAGACAACAAAAGTTTTCTGTTCTCACTAGAGAACAAAAGTGAAGCTATTACAAAAGCAGTAATAATTGCTTACAGCGACTCCCTACCATACAAGAACTGGATAAAAATTTGACAAGCCAGGTATCTGGCTTCAGTCTGAGTTTTTCAATAGGCTTAGAAAATCACGAGACTCAGCCTGGAAGAAGAAATAGGTGGTCTACTTATGCCAATCCATTTATATCAATAATTGGCACCTTATGGCTTTGATCAACAGCTTACTCAAACATGAAAAGTTAAAACTATGAAAGCTTGTCAAACTGGAACAAAAGAAACAAGAAAAAACCACACATACACTATTAAAGACAAAGAAAATGTAAATAAGTACAAAAGGGAGCTGAGATTCAAGTTCTGGTTTAACGAATTACAGTCCTTGTTCTTACGCACTGCACTATCATTCCTTAAAGGAACGAATGCACAACAGGAATTGGCAGGCCTCAGATTGTTCTTTTCGCTTCTCTGTAAATCTTGGAACTCACGTTAAAAAAACCCGTTGACCGGGAAATGCACTTTCAAAGGGCATTTCAGCCTTTTTCATTGAACTTGGGTTTGCAAGGTATATATATACTCCTAGCCACTAAAGCTACCTGCTTAGTGCAAACAGGCAGGTGAGAATAAGCCTCTCCCGCTAGTTTCCCACATCCCTTCACCTCCAGGAGGGACAATGTGTCAGGACCTCTACTCAGCTTTTTCTTCTCCGTCACCAGCAGGAATGAAAGAACAATCAATTATGCAAGTCCAGCTCTGGCCTAGTGCCCATGACCTGAGTAGGTGGTTATAGGAACATGGCTTTTGGAGTATTACATTCCTCAGAAATACCTCGCTGAAATAGGTTTTCATTTCAGGTTCAACTTTTCATTGAGACTCTATGTCGATAAGAGGATCTTGTGCTGGAGAGATTTTAAAAGGCAGCCGTTTGCTTCTGAGTATGGGCACCCATGCGTGCTTAAGGGTGGGAGCAGAGTGTTTACAGAAGAGGGAAACTACGACTGGATGAGGGGCAACAGAGGAGTGGGAGGAGGGAAGAAGAGCTGAATTCGGAAGGAAATGGCTGTAATCTGGCGCGCCTTTCAGTTCCATTGGGGGCTCAGCTCTCCCAGCAAGTGGGAGACCAGCATGCCCCGGCTCCCCATTTCCTTGCAGTCACTGGCTCACAGTCACCACTGGTGATTTACTGACAACCAATCAGCGGACAGACTGCTCGCTGCTGTTCTCCAAGGGGCACTCGGCCTGCTGCTGCCAGATGCATCCCCTGGTTGGGAGACCTCTACGCTCCTCCCCTCCATCCCACCCCGAAATCTCAGGGCCTCCCTCCATTGCGGGGAATCCTGCTCCGAAAGCAGGATGGAGCTCAAGGATGATCATTTTCTCTCCCAGACAACATCGCCTAGAGGAACAGCCATTCTAACGATAACAAGAGAGTAAGCATCGGGGATGCAAACGTCACAATTTCCGTCCAGGGAATTTTCAGAAAGCAAAAAGTTGAATCGCGCCATTGTACTTGAAAGGCTGGAAGCAAGAGAGGCTAGACAGAGCTGGTTCAAGGTGCGGGAGCTAAGGGAAAAATCGTCTTGAGGTCCACACCTTATTTTGGGGTCTGAAACCCTCAAAGCTGTTAACTTAGGTGTTTGAGGTAGCCTTGCTCTCGGGTTGGCGGGAGCCGATAGCAAGGACTACTGAGACTAAAAGGGGACCAAGAGAAACAAAGCAGGCAACTCGGGTCTGCAGTCCCTTCCCACTGCCTGGGGTCCGATGCTGTCGCCCTCCCCCGCATCCAGAGCAGCCGGACCTCCTGCAAAGCTCCACCGGGGAGTTTTCCTTCTGTTGAAGAACAGAGCTCCAGTAGAATTAATACCCACTCCCCGGCAAAGATGTCTCAAGAAAAGGAATTAATTACATTTGCACAGACCTGATTTGGGGTGCAGCGATGTACAGGAGAAGGGGGAGGAGGAGAAGCAGGAGCAGGACCCCAATCATCTTGCAGGCGGCAGCCGCAGTGGGGCAACCACAGAGGGTAAAGCTCACGCGGTGCTCACCCACCCCGGCTTCCCTTCCTAGACACGCCCTAGCCCAGTTCGTGGGTAAAACCGAGAAGCACAGCCGTCTGGGAAATGTAGTCCAAATCCTAGCGTGGGCTAACAGGCAGGGCGTGTGCTCTTCCCAGTCTCCGAAAGAAGTTGGATCTAACGCCGGATGCACAGCAGATCCCCAGGGCCTTTGGGACCATCCAACCAGCTCTCCCACAGCCCTTCTGACCGCCAGCGGCTCTCGGGAAATCTCCCCAGACCTCTGTCTCCTGGTGCCCAACTTCAGAACCCTTTGACTTCCCCAGGCACCGTTGGGCAGTTACCACATTATTTGTCCTGGAGATCAGATATTGGCACCTCCTAAGGTTTTAAGGCCGTTTACACAGGAGAGGAGCAGTTGGCATCTGACAGTTGGTAAGAAAGGGGGAGGTGAGAATTCTTCCTCCTCAGGGATTCCCAAGGAGCGGAAGAAATTGGTCCTTGAACACATTCCCAGAAGAATCACTTTATTGTGTCTATTTTGAATGATAATGGTAATTATCATAATTTTCCTGGTGTTTCACAATTGCTTGATAATGGAATATAGTTTTCTTGATGACTTGGGTTACTTATATTAACTCCCAAGGTAGGAATAAATTTCTCAGGTTAGCCCCACAGTTGGTTTTGCCAACTCATGTAAGTACTTAATCCTGTCTTGTATTAAGGCTATGAAAACTCTTTGGGAATAATTTCCTGTTCAGTCATTCCATTCAGCTCTGCCATCTGAATCCTGTATCTGGTCTCCAGGAGGTAAAGATGGGAGATGTATAGCTAGTCAACATCTGGCTATGATTCCTTATTACACCATATCAATGTATTCTGGATCTTTCTTCAGGATAATTCATTTCCATTTGATTGAAGGACATAGGCTGTAAGGCCAATTGATACCAATATATCAATTGGACAGGAGAGGGTTTTCTTCACACAATACAAGTTTCTACTGATTTGACATTAGGTTATCCAATTTTGTCACATGTTCATTATTGTGTTACCTGATATTTGTACAGAATTTACACCTTAATTAATCGCCTTTCACATGCATTCCTGTGTTGAGGTCCAACAGGGAGCCAGGCAGAAATGGTTTAAGGGAAGACCTTAAAGTGATCACTGTGTATAAATCACCATAAGGCTTATGAAGGGGGAAAAAAAGAGGGGATCTTATAGCAGGAGGCCTCTCCTGGTCTGGAGATCAGGAAAAGCGTCTTGGAAAGAAGCTGAAGCCTGAGGGAAGGTCTGAAGTTAGTGGGCAAGTACCCCTACAGGCAAGAGCCCCCTGAGCACAGGGAAGAGACAACTTAAGGGGTCAAAGTCAGAGCAGAAAGTGCTAGAACAATGGGAAACTGGCGTAACAGGCATGGGGCAGGGCAGAGCTGGAAATGGCAATCAGAGTTAAAACCTATACAGTGCTTATTATGTGCTTGACTGTGTCCAACTACTTTATATACGTATATTAAGTCCTTTTATTCCCATAACAACTCTATAAAGTAGGTACTCTAATTTTCCCTATTTTACAGACAAGGAACCTGAGGCAAGAGGAAAGTTAACTAAGCTAGCCCAGGTCATAGTGGCAGAGCTGGGATTCAAACATAAGCAGGTTCCACCCAGGGCCTGTGTCCTTAACTACTGAGCCATGTTGCCCAAAGATGAAGCTCGAGACATACATATTTGCATATCCACACAGAATACACCCACAATTTCATCCATAGAACCCAGATTAAGTGACACTGGTTAAACCCAGCAACTGAAGATGGGGTACAAGATGAGTTGCTTAGAGAGGCTGTGACAGAAAGCAGACAGGAGGGTCTTGAGGAGTACTAATATTAGGGGCTAAGAAGAGGAAGGTGAGCCCGAAAATGAAGTGAGAAAAAGGAGACAGAGATTGGACAGGTATCAGACTGGATCTGATCAGAATAGAGGAAACACACAGCATTCGATAAAAAGAATATTAATCATAATAGGGGATTAGAATAATGAGGGATGGGCTAGTACAGGGGTTCTTAAACTTTTTCTGTAAAGGAAAATAAGTATTTTAGACTTTGGAGCCAGATGGTTTCTGTTGCAACTGAACTCTGCTGTTGCATGGTGAAAACAGCCATAGATAATCAATACATGAATGAACATGGATGTATTCCAATAAAACTTTATTTACAAAAGCAGGCAGTTGGGCTCGATTTCACTTGTACACCAGGGTTTGCCAACATGGGGGCTAGTAAGAAGAGAACTCAGAAGAAAGTAAAAAGAGCATATTTAATAAAAAAATATAATAGATATAATAAAAACAATTAAAGCAGAGATAATATTACAACATCAATAACACAGAGGCCCCTTCCACTTCTGGGCTGAGACCCAGCCCCTGCTGAAGGGAAACGGAATAGCCCCTGAAAAGCACAGAAGTTGCTGTGGTACTTACTGCTCCTTTGGAATGTCCTGGAAATCTACTGTTTAGAGTCCCTGGGGAAAGCTGTCCACAGGGAGTGTCTCCAATGAGGCACTCTGCTACAAAACCACCAGAGGGGAAGGCTGCTGGGGGCGGCCACCGGCCACTGAATGCCAACAGAGCGACAGAGCGGGGCACTGGAGCAGCTGTGCACACTGCAGGAGTCCTGACGTCGGGGCCCAGCTAGCGTGCTGGATCCAGCCCACCAGAACCTGAGGCGAACCCCCTTCCCCCAGCAACGGCTCCCTACTGACTAAGCTTAACATCGGGACAGCTGGCAAGGAAAAAATGAACAGTCCATTTCCGTTTTCACAGAACAGGCGAAAAGAATGACTGGAAGCTGAGATGCAATAAATTAATAAGTGGCATGAGAGGGAATCTGAAGAATATAGTGTCATAAAATGTACTGGTCTCCTGACCGTGGCGTGAGAGCAGAGTAGAAACTGAGGTGACCTGAGTCGTGCATGGTAGGACGGGCATTTAGGAAGTTTCTTCCCCTCTTTGACTGAGTGCTGCAGAAACTGTAAACAAAGGAGGCATTAAGCAGCCAGAAAAATCTCAAGGGAAAGTGCGGCAAGCAACTGCAGTAGCTGTTGGATCGGGCTGCAAAGGAAAGGGTGGAGAGATTCAACCAGTTAGTGTGAAAGTTGGAGATAAAGTTCTTCCAGAACATGGAGGCACCAAAGTAGCTCTAGACGACAGGGATTATTTCTTACTTAGCGATGGTGACATTCTTGGAAAGTATGTAGACTGAAATAAATCACTTGAAATGGCATCATGTAACGCAGCCTATTCCCTTGAAGTTCTGAAGTCTTTCATCATGTAAATAATTTCCATGTCTCTTTCATAATGAACTAATAACACCCTCAAAAATAAAATAAAGTGTATTGAAAGGTATTTTAAGAAATAGGGACTATAACACCAAAAGCATGATTCATAGGACAAATGGCTTTTAGACCTCACCAAAATGAAGAACTTCAGCTCTTTGAAAGATGATAAAATCCCAGACTGAGAGAAAAATATTTGCAAAACACCTGAAAAAGGTGATGAAAAACATACCTGAAAAAGGATTTTTAGTCAGAATCTACATTTTTAAAAGCTCCCAAAACTAAGGATTAAGAAAATGACCCAATTTTCTAAACAGTGAAGTGATTCGAACAGATATTTCCCCAAAGAAGTTATAGAGATGAAAAATAAGCACATAAAAAAAATGCATATATGTAGAGATCATATGGAGGGTTTTCATCTGGGAGGGGGAATGGGGAGAAAGAGGGAAATGGTGCAGGGATCAAGAAGCATAACTGGTAGGTACAAAATAGATAGGGAGACATTAAGAATAAAAGTAAAGGGAGAAACCAAAGAACTTATATGCATGATCCATGGACATGAACTAAGGGAGGGGCATTTACTGGAGGGAAGGGAGGTACCAGAGAAAAAGGGTGGTGGCAAAGGGGAAAAATTGGGACAACTGTAATATCATAATCAATAGAATATCCAAAAGATTATAAAAGGTACAAAAAAAGTTCAATGTTATTAGTCATTAGGGAAATGAAAATTAAAACCATATTAAAGTACCACTATACACCTACTATAATGGCTAAAATAAAAAAGACAAACCATACCAAGTATTGATGAAAATGTGGAGCAACTGACTCTCATACATTGTTTTTAAGAATGTAAAGTGGTAGAACCACTTTGGAAAACAGTTTGGCAGTTTCTCAAAAGGTTAAATATGTTAAACATACACCTATTATTGTGACTCCTAGGTAATTTTCCGAAAGAAATAAAAATTATTTATATAAAGAGTTGTATGTGAATGATCATAGAAGCTTTATTTGTTTTAATAAAAGGCAGGAAACAATCAAAATGTTCATCAATAGGTGAATGGATAAACAAATTGTGATGTAGCCACACAATAAAATACTACTCATCAATAAGAAGGAATATAATTTTGATGCATTCAAGGGCCTGAATGAGTCTTCACGTAGTTATATTGAGTGAAAGAAGCCAGATCAAAAAAAAAAAAAAAAAAGTGCATACTTTATGATTCCAATTATATACAATTCTAGAAAATGCAAACTGTACGTTGTAGATAGAAAGCACACCACTGGCTTCCCAGCAATGGGAAGCAGTGAGGAGGGATGGGAGGGTTTTACCAAAGGAAACAACAAGACTTCTGACAGTGCTGGATATGTTCATCTTCACTGTGGTGATAGTTTCATGAGTGTATACAAATGACAAGACTCGTTGAGTACTTTTAACATGTGCAGAGAATTGCACGTCGGTTACACCTCACTAAAGCTGTTAACATTGGAGAAGTAGGAACTGAAACAGTGAGCCACGCTACTGAGAAGTCAAGAAACATAAGAACTGAAACAAGTCCCCTAGATTTAGCATCATGTAAGCCACTGGTGACATTGTGGAGAACAGCTTCAGAGAAATGGCTGGTGGGAGCCTGACTGGAGCAGGCTGAGGAATAGAAAGCAAGAAAGTGTTGCCAACTCTTTCAAGCTGAAAAGGAGAGAACAGGTTAGTACCAGAAAGGGGAGGTGGGATTGTAGGAGCTATTTTAAAGAGGAAAAAGTTGAAGATAAAGGGAAGATAGGTGACAAGTAAGGTCCCTGAGAAAGCAGGAGAGGGTAGGTTAGAGAGACATTCAACTTAAGAGAAAAAGGAAGATGTGATGAGCATACATTCAAATAGACTTGGAAACTTGGTACCAGGATATTGAAGAATTTCCCTTCTGATGGTCCCTGTGTGTGTGTGTGTGTGTGTGTGTGAGAGAGAGAGAGAGAGAGAGAGAGAGAGAGAGAGAGAGAGCCAGAAAACTTGCTGAAATTGAAGGGAGTAAGCAGATGTTTGAAATAATTACCGTGAGGTTAAAGAAACAAAAAAAGATTGACATTTTAATCTGAGGCTCTGGGGGATGCTGGTGGCTATGTACAAGGTGAGGCGAAAGTAAGTTTTCAGTTGCTCATATGGAAAACAATACAGTAATTAATCAATAATAGTATAAGAATAAACCCCGCGTTTTTGGTACTCACAACTGTAAACCTCCTTTTGCCCCATCCTGTATTTGTAATAGCATCAACACAAAAGGTAATGTGATACTTTCTTTAGCAGTACTCATCAGCCAGCTACATAAAGAAGACACATGGCTTCATGCAGAATTGGGGTTTATCAGCTCTTGGGGCAGAAAGACAAGAGGTCCAGGAGGCTGAGGATATTGACAAGAGAACGAGTGAAATAATGAGAATGAAATTTTAGTTGGATAATTCAAGGAAGTAACGACAGGAGGGACTTGTAATTGTCTGCAAGTCCTCCTGGGATTAAACACTGACTGCCTCATTGGGATTCATGCCACAAAAGAGCTCAGCAAGCAGGAGGATAGGATGGAGGTCTGAATGTAGGACTTCAGAGGTGTTTTTGGAAACACTTCCCTGGAGATATGTCTATTCTCATCCTTTGTCCATTTTTCATTGGGTTACTTTATTCTTGAAAAAAGTGAAGTTAAAATTTTGAACCAGGAAGTCTGTCCCCATGATCTTAACTGTCATGCTTCTTGCTATGTATCATGCTTACAAAGTGGTACAAATATTGTTTCATTACTATTTATTCTACTAAGAAGTTGGGTGAAAAGCCATTTCAAAGCTGGAAAACAGTTTCTTTAAAGTTGAAAGCTGTCTTGTTTTGGGAAAATATGCTTATAGCACCTTCAGGAAAGAAGGGGAAGGGGAGATAGTTTAATAATTGGATACATTGATCCAGCAATTCCACTACTTGGACTATACCCAAAGAATCCTGAAACACCAATTCATAAGAACCTATGCACACCTATGTTCATAGTGGCACTATTTACAATAGCCAAGTGCTGGAAACAGCCTAAGTGCCCATCAGTGGATGATTGGATCAAAAAACTTGGGTACATTTACACAATGGAATTCTATGTAGCAGAAAGAAAGAAGGAACTTGTAACCTTTGCAACAACATGGATGGAACTGGAGAGTATTATGCTTAGTGAAATAAGCCAGTCAGTGAAGGACAAATATCATATGATCTCACCCATTACGGGACAATAATGAGCAAAACTAACAACAAGCAAAACAGAACCAAGTATATG